>VYZR01121737.1:6764-21053 GCA_013400675.1 Oxylabes madagascariensis
CAGGGGAAAAAAACTAATTTTTTTTTTTTTTTTTTAGTTGTTTAAACACGATCATTTTCTGCAACACCAAAGTGGAATAAAAAAGTTTGGGGATATTCTTAGTTCTGAGTGCTTAGAAGAGAGAACATCTCTGCCGTCTGCAAGCAGGGATTAATATTAAAGACGCTAAGTCATGGTCTTAGGGCCAGGATTAATGCCCGTCATCTGCGTGGTGAGTGGTGTCTCCTAGGACTGTACAGACAGCTTGCTGCACTCCAGAGCAGCTCACAGGGGTTGGAACACGGCTTTGGGAGAGAGCTGTGATCCCCCCAGTTGCATCTATAGTTGATTTCCTAGGCTATGGTACAACACTCTGAATAGCAGGGTTGTGAGTGTGATAACTTTTTATTTATTTCTGTGCTTTTTCAGGCGTTCCACAGACCTCCTGAAGTCTGAACCACAGCTTATTTGCTCTTGTTACTTGTATTGATTATAGGCAGATTCTGCCTAATAATTATTCAGCTGTGGGGTTTCAAGGTCTGGGGAAGCATTGATCATTGATCATGGATTCTTTTTGCAAGAAGTAAATGCTGTAAAATCGAGAATTTCATCTTGGGCATGTGCATGGTACATCAAGTGAATGAGAAAAAGAAATTATGTACTCACTTGCCTTGTGCATGAGTGCCAGCTCACTGTCTCGGGTTCTAAAAGGTTAAAAGCGCTGTCTAAGCGGAAAGGATGGTGTTTTCCCTGGGAGCAGTGTCCCTGGAGAGCCTGGGGAGGGTCCGAGGTTGGAGCCTGCTGCAGCACCCTGGTCAGCTCCTGCCCCCGGCCCCTCCACGGCCGCCTCTGCCCAGCCCCGGGGTGCGGGCTCGGCCCTTGCCTTTGGGAGACCAGCTTTGGAAAGCCTTATCTTCCGCCTCGTGCTGTTTGCAGAGGCCAGGCGCTGGGACAGAGGTTACACCGAAGTGCAGCTGCAGGGAGAAGGCCAGGGATTATAAACAGAGTAACCACGCTGGGCTTGGGTGGGATGACTGGGGGTATAGGCACCTAAATTCTGTGGTGTCTTGTAAGGGGGGCAAAAGAGAGGATATACATCTTCTGGCTTCGAAAAAGTGACAAAAATACTCAGAACAAGGGAAGAAAATAATATTGCTATGGAAAAGTAGGAAAGAAAAGCAGAAGTTTCTAATTAATGGAAATAGAGGACAATGGAAATAAAGAAGACAGAACTAAGATGAGGAAGTTGGAAAGAGAGGGAGATGGATAAATAGCATACAGCAGTGGAGAAGAAAGTTTTAAAGCACAGTTACTTAACAGTCCCCAGAACTGTTAAGAGCTGATGAACTTGAGGCAGCAGGGCAGGCTGGAAGCTGTTTGAGATTGTAAGAAGGTGAGACGAGTCAGGGAGGTCAGGAGGAAGTTCATGTCTCAAGAGAGCCAGACACTGAGCTAGAGATTGCTCTCTGCATTACTGCTGTGCCAGGGCTGAGTGCAGATTTCCAGCTCCCTGGAGCTGTGGTGTTTGCAACTTTAGAACGAGTGAAGTCACCCTTAGTGTTGGCTTTGACTGAGGAAAAAATAGTCCTGACAGTGTGCTCTGA
This sequence comes from Oxylabes madagascariensis, assembly GCA_013400675.1. NCBI lineage: Eukaryota > Metazoa > Chordata > Aves > Passeriformes > Timaliidae > Oxylabes > Oxylabes madagascariensis. The sequence continues at coordinate 8,348 of VYZR01121737.1, forward strand.
GAGTTGGTGACAATTTGTACGTTGTCACCAAAGTACGTACTGCCTCTTTTGCATTCGGGTTAGACACACAGTCTGTCTAGATGGTGTCTTCTCTAGCAGTCCTCTAGCAAATACTGAAGGAAGAATTGTAGTGCTGCAGTCATACACAAAATTATTTTGAGTAATACTGTGTCCATGGGACACTTGGTCACTTCACAGTTTGGTTTTGGATTGATCTTTTCAAGCCTGAGGGTTCAAGCCTTACCATGTATAAAACTGCCAGCAACCTCTTCTCATTGGATAAAGGGACTGTTTTTTCATGCATTACATTTCCTTTTTTTTTCCTTCTTCTTAATATGACATTAAACCTTCCCATTACTCCATAGAAGGGTAGTTTGAGATGTGGATGAGGGACTATGTTAGAGGCTTGGGGATTTCTGGCAAACTCCACTATTCTCTGTCAGCTGTAGTGTTTCTGGAAACATATACCCATGAAAAATGGGAATAGAATGCCTAGAATGGGAAGTTTCTTGAGTACAGCAGGTAATGTCACAACATCCAAGTACAGGCCTTCCTATATATATTTTCTGGCATACATTTGTCTCCTACAAAATCTACAGTTTCACCAGTTCACCATTGTTATCATTTAGAAGGTAATGGAAATATTATCTGTTCCTAACGTAATGTTTCACTCAGAATACTGTTTTCTGACAAAATAGTTGATAATCTTTCATTTTGTATTGAGTTTTCTGATAGTTTTATATTTCTTTTTGTGATAGGAAGTGGATTTGGAAGAAAGACTTCGCGAGTTGGACCTTAGAAGTGATTCAGATATTCCTGATGTTCCTCCACCAACAGACAGCACTCCAGAAATCCTCAAGAGGGCTTTGTCAGGCTTGTCTGCCAGGTACAGTGAAGCAAAGAGCTCTCAAATTTAACAGCTGGTGGCTAAAATACATACAGATTATATTGCAGCTTTAAGTCTTGTACTGCAGTTTTAAGTTTCATATGGTAGATGTGAAAATTTCAAGGATAAATTGTTGCTGGATATTATTGATTTATTTATGCTTTGATAGTCCCTTCGGTGGAATGTTTTTCATACACCTGTATTTACCCATTGCATGCTTTTCTAAGTAAACACAGTTTACATAAACATCTACTGAGTCTGAGCATTGCAATAACATGGGCTAAAGAATTTGAATTGCAGAATTATTATTTCCGGAGGTTGTAATAAACTGATTCCCTACCTCCAAGATTGAGAGGGAGATTGGTTTATGAATGAAAAAATGTGTAAATTCTCAAGATAAGGTTTGCAAGATTTTTGTGACATTTCCACTTCTAAATTATTTGCTGTACAGTTAAATACATCATAGCTGATTGCAGCCATACTTCTTAAAGCAATGCTCATTTTTTTCCTGCTGTTTCTTTTCAATCTTAGGTTTCTTCCTCCAGCCTCCCAGGAGCTTGATGGCTAACAAATGTGGGGGGATGTGTATGTGTACAGATAGACAGATAATTGTATGGACCTGCATATTCATGAAGGCTGTCGGATAAAGTTCCTTGTATAATTTTTTATGCAGTCCCTTTACAACACCTGATCAGTCAAACCCTTTTGGGGCAAGCAAGTTGCATTGTTTTTTTCACTAATGCAATGAAAGAGCATTTAGGTGATAGCAAAAAAACTACCTACTAAAATGAATATGGGTGTCATGTATACATTATGCTCAATATAACAAAGCAAGCATTATACAGTGTGTATTTTAGAAGCAACTTAGGTCTTGCAAGAGTCAAAGAAGGATCTCTAATCCAGACTATAATTAAAACCTTCCAAATCCTCGTAAAAAAACTGGTCTGCTGCAGATATCTCCAACAGCACTGGGAAATGAGTTTTTTGCCTTGCTGTTGTCTGTTTCTGTTATGTCCATGAGCTATAATCAGATGTAATGTTCCAGGTTTTAAAAAGCCTGTGTCTAAACTGCACCAGCTGTGAGCAGAATGTGATATTCTCCATTGCCATCACACTGCAAGGAGCGTCTGTTTCAGCGTTCTGTCGTTGTGTTAAATGTGGAAGTCTTGGGTCTCCAAATCAGACTTGTTCCAAAGGGCATGGTGATACCTCAAAGCCTCCCAACTAAGAGGTGCAGGTGAAACCTTTCCTGTTTCCCATGCTTGAAATTCTTTATTGGAGTGTTTGCACAAAGGTGTACAAAGGGTGCTTTGAGTGGAAAATTGAATTCTCGGTGCTTTATGAATGCTAGAGTTGAAATTACCCGCCAGTTCAGTAGCCAGCAGTCCCAGCAGAGCCGTTATCATCATGTACATCGTGAGTGAGTTGCACTGCAACTCTCAGAAACATGGATACTCCTTGTCTTTGACCCTTGAAAGAAATGGTATCTATAACTTTCTAGCAAAGAGTTAGGATACAGTAAACTTGTCAGGTGGCTTCCCAAATTCTGGAGCTTCTTGTCTTACTGAAGTTGTCTTTCCAGTGCTGTGTTTGCCAACACTCCCTGAATACCATGTGGTATTTTAACATTACTCATAAAGGAAGCTGAATTCTTCTGGAGGAGGCTTGCTCACTGTGGATATGCCACCAGGGCCAAGTTGCTGCTGTGCTTTCCATATCATGGAGCAACATAAAACATGTTGTGATAAAGCCTCTTCTGCCTCAGTTCTAACACTTAAGGCAAATCCAATTAGTGGCTGTAGCTGCCTTTAACCTGTCAACGTGTCACATCCTAGAAAATCAAATTATTGTAGTTGAAGTTTACATTAGAACTGGAGTCTGATTCAAAACTAGCACTGAATCAGGTGTTTCCTGAATCAGGTGTATCTCCTGATGAAGCAGTGAAGCACAAGACTGATGGAAGGCAAAACATTAGAAAGAATGTCTTCAAGCTACAGTAGGGGGCTTTGTGTTTAGCAGTAACTTGTGATTAGTTGCTTCAGCGGACACTTAGAGGAAATGGCCTCAAATTGTGCCAAAGGACGTTTAGGTTGGATGTTACAAAAATTTAATTTAGGAAAAAGGTTTGGAATTAAACCTTTGGAGAGATTTAATTTAGGAAAAGGGTCAAGCATTGGAACAAGCTGCCTGGGGAACTGGTGCAATCACCATCCCTGGAGGTATTTAGAAGATGTGTAGATGTGGCAGTCAGGGACATGATTTAGTGGTGGACTTGGCAGTGCTAGGCTAACAGTTGGACTCGATGATCTTGAATGTTTTTCCAGCTTAAATGATTCTATGATTCTGTAGTAACAGAAATTTTTACTCTGTTTTCCTTAGGTTGCCACCAACAGCTGTAAAGGTCTACAAGGTCCAAAGAGCTAGTCTGAGCCATCAACCCCCATTGTCACATATTCTCCTGTCCTGGTTCCCGTGCTCACAAGAGCACAGGACTGCTTCCAATAGATAACCCTCTACCTGGCAAAAGAGCTACTTTGCTGCTGTAGAAAGTTGGTGGTCACTTGTTCGGAGGTTTTGTTACTCCTCAAAGAACCATTTGCCTTTTACCTGGCAGCCTTTCTTTCGTATGCCAGCCTTTGCATGGCTGGGGCCCCATCAGTCTTGCAGCTGACATGATGCTTTTTGAGGGTCCTGATTCATTTTCACAGCAGCTTCAATATGGGGCTGCACCAATGCATTGCAAATAACATTTGGCAGGGCTGAGGCAGCACAGGGGAAGAAGAAAGGTGTCTAACTTTAATTTCTTCTACTGTGCATCCTGTTTAGTTGGATAGTTGCTCGATTCTGTGTTTCTTGCTATGCATTGATTAAAGACAAAAACTTCTGCTATTCCCACTTTTTCTAATACAGTTTAATATCTAGTTAGCAGAGGAAGTTGAATTTGTTCTCATTTATAACTGGTTGCTTTTTATTTTTATTTTTTTAATAGATGGAAAAATTGGTGGATTCGTGGAATTCTCTCCCTAGCTATGATTTCTGTGTTTTTTCTGATTATATATCTGGGATCATTTATGCTGATGCTTCTGGTAAGTTTATTTAAATGCATTCTTCTGTGCAAGAGTTATTTGATCTTTTCATTCATCATGCCCAAGCTGAAAGGAAACTGCATGGACAATTCAGAGCTATTGTCTTTTATTTATGTAAATGTAAATACTTTTGAAAAACACTTGAGGGATTCAAAACTGGACCTTATAGATTAAGGACATCTTATATACTGTAATTACTTTTTTGGGGTTTTTTTTTAGGAATTAAAGTAACTCCAAGAAGTTGAATTACTGTTGCCTGACTTAACTACTACCATCCATTTCATTGACTAGTTTGTATTACCTACTGTTACACTTTGAGGTTTGTTTTAAAAAGCAAACAAACAAAAATCAGAGCAAAACCAACTCAAGAAAAACGCCAGACCCATTAACAGCAAAAATCTAAAAAAAAAAATTTGAGAGACAGGTGCAATTTTTCTTTGCCAAGAGAAACAGGCAGCCCTGGCCTTCTGTCTGCAACTGACACTGAAAGGCTTTCCTCAGACATGCTCCTTTAATTCCATATTTCTCTATGGGGCTTCATTGTGGCCTTGCATTTATCTGTAGGTTGGATCTAGATCTCTTTCTGAGGTACAGGCAAAGTGCATTTTTAGGTCATGAAGTGAAATACTGATGAGGATAACAATAAAAAAGCTACAATATTCTTCATGCATGCTATACAGCATGTCTGCCTTTACTGCTTCTTTGCACCATTTTAATTGCTGGTATTTTTATGGAATGATGGTTTAACTATCTTTCCCAGTCTTGGCAAGGAACAGACAGGAATTTAGCTTTTAATGTGCTAAAATTGGTCCTTCTAGGAAACTGCTTCAATTTTCGACTCTAAGTTTGTTCAAGTATCAAAATTTTTTTAACTTTTTTCTTGGCCTCCTATGAAGCAATTTTAGGATTGTATTCCTAGAAATATTTAGGTTGGAAAATACCTTTAAAATAATTGAATTGAACTGGTAACCCAGCAATGCCAAGTCCACCACTAAACCATGTCCCCAGGTCCCCTATCTACACATCCTTTAAATATCTGCAGGGATGGTGACTCAGCCACTGCCCTGGACAGCATCTTACAATGCCTGACAGCCCTTTTGGTAAAGAAATTTTTGTTAATATCCAGTCTAAACCTCTGCTCCCATCTAAACTGAGGCCATTTTCTTTCACTTGTTACTTAGGAGAAGAGACCAACCCCTGTCCCTGTCTTCCAGCTCAGGGGACAGGGTAACCAGCTCAACAATGGGCCTTACCATTAAAGAGGCAAAGAAAGCGTTAAGGACCTCAGTCTCTTCTTCATTCTTTGTCACTGTGTTTCCTCCTGCATCCAACAAAGGATGGAGCTTCTCCTTAGCCCTACTTTTGCTTCTGATTTGCTAGAGGTGGATTTTATTGTCTTTTATGGCAGTAGCCGGACTAAGTTCTCATTGGGCTTTGGCCCTTCTACTTTTCTTCCTGCATAACCTCACAACATCCTTGTAGTAATTCTGAGTCACCTTGCCCCTTCTTCCAAAGGTCATAAAATCTAGGGTCCTGAGAGACTGGAATGCTGTTTCACCAGCATTACGGTCTGCATTACAGTTTCTACACCTGAATTAGTCTGCTTAATATTTCCTGTTTTCAGATGCATGACATAACAAATGACTAATTCATTGTCTCATTCACGGAGGATTTTCTTTTTCATATGTGAAGAAACAAACAAACAAAAAAGCCTTTTTAAAGTGCAGGTTGCTGTAAAAAGTTTGGGGTATTTTTCCCCCCCGCAATCCTTCTTTTAGTAGTCTGTTACATTTGAGAATTATGATTATGAACAAAAAGGAACTAATTAATTTGCAGGGTGATTTTGTGTATTCATGGTATTTTGTGTGATTGCAATCATGGGGAAGCTGTTAAGACACGAACCAAAAAGTAATTAAAGTTAGTATAGAATTATAATAGAGTTCTTCTTTTGTGCTATAAAGCAAAAAGTCTGTCTTCTAATATAATGAGCTGGTAATTAAGTTGATATTTGAGACTACATAAAAAGGAGAATGGAGGGAAAAACCAGTCTTGTTCATGAATTATTTAATTTGACTGGAATAAAATAGCTTGTATTTAAATAACAGTTCTCATGTTAAAACCAAATCTCCATACTGGGACTGAAAATGCCCAGAGACTTGTAGGAAGAGTAATCCAGTGAGGTTTGGAGGATAAGACCTGAGACTACTCTAAAGAGCTGGGATGTATGTTCTGCATTTACTGCCTATTCGGATTCCAGGCTTCCATGGCTTGGACCCTGGTGCCCTTTCCCACTGCAAGGTAGTGCTGCTCTTCCCTACAGCATTCAAGTTTTTTAAGGCTGGCCAAGCAGATAAAAGAACACAAGATAGGGGAGCTTCCAAATTAACTGGCTGGGGTGGTGTCAGACTCTGAGTCTGCGCTCACGCGTTGAGCAAGACGAGATGCGTTGCTGAGCGCGGGCGGTGAGGGGCTGCTGCAAAGCCTCGCGTGCTGACACGTGGGCAGCTGCTCGCTCCAGCCCCTGCACAGGATTACCCGCGGAGTGAGTTTGGCAATCCCAAATGTCTGGGGAGGGTGATCTGCTCGGAGACTGTGGGTTGGGCAGAAGTGACAGAGTCCTTTGAAACCCAAAGACATGACAGGACATACTGCCCGACTCAGGTAGGCAATGCAGGGAAGCAGTGAGGTCAGCAAAACAAAATGAAGGCCTGGGAGGGTGTGACATTCAGACCTGGGTTAGATGACCTTTGCCTCTAATCATAAATGCTAATCCCCTTAATGAGATGCTTGCAAGTGAAAGACCTGGGTGTCTAACTGTGTTGCACAGCTAGTTTTTTCCATTGGGCCCAGAAAATATTTCTAGGATTAAATGTAAAGATAAAACTTAGCCAAAAGAAATAGGAGAGCTTTCTTTACAGGAAGCACTTCTGACCTGCTGCTGTTAAACTGTTCTAATGCAGAAAGGTCAGGAGCCTTCCCTTGTTTCACGAGTATATTCTTGAAGTTAGCCCAATGTGGAGGTTTTTTTGTTCGTGTGCAGTGGTTTGGAGATTTTTTTTAAGTTTTAAATGGAGCTTAGATTTTCCTTGGATTTGCTTTGAAGCTGCTTTCTGAGTGGAATTTGAGTTCAGAATAATGTCTTCCCTTAATGCAGGCTGCAGTGCTCCTTACTGCCTGTAAGAAACAACTGCAGCATATTTACAAAGTTTTTTGTTTCTCTTATTTTAGGTCTTAAGCATCCAAGTGAAGTGTTATCATGAAATCATTACTATTGGTTACAGAGTCTACCACTCGTATGATTTACCATGGTTTAGATCCCTGAGCTGGTGAGTAGCAAGCCAGAACATCAATAAGCCAGGATGTGAAACTTAAATCACCTTCTTCCTCTTCTGTTGTGGTGGAATGACAGCTTTGTGGGTCATGTGCAGACACAAAGCTTGGCATCTAATACAGGATTTTGTAGTTGTGTTCCCCCTGTGAACTTGGACAAATCAGTTGGCCTTTTATTACTTATTTTTTAAATTGTTACAAATAAATCCTTGTTTGTTTTGTTTTTACAAATTGCATTTAATATATATTGCCTTATTAAAATAACTGTTAGCTCTTGCATATTGCAGGTACTTTTTGCTGTGTGTGAACTACTTCTTTTATGGAGAGACTGTAGCTGATTACTTCGCTACATTTGTGCAAAGAAGAGAACAGCTGCAATTCCTCATTCGTTACCACAGATTTATATCTTTTGCACTCTATTTAACAGGTGAGTCCAGGAAATCACAAAATGAAAGAATTTTGTGCTGTATTTCTTTATTTAGTTTAAATATATATGTAATTGTTCCCCATCTTTATACACTTCCTGTTTCTTTTTCCTCTTAATGCTTGAGGAAATGAGGTGTTTGCAGTTACATTTTTCCTGTGAAGAGATGAGTACAGATTTTGCATTCACTGAGAAGAAGAAACCAACCTAAACAAAGAGATGATCTTGAGACAGTTGAGATAATCGTGCTTAAAAGAGCCTGGCAAGTGTTAATTTTGATTGCTGAAGACCTGGTGCTGTTTTGGCAGGCTCTGTGGAGATGACTTCTGTGTGTAATTGCTGTGCTGGGTTGATTCTTTACTGTGCAAGTGTTCTCCTAGGTCTCCAGTAATAGGATTTACTAATACATTTTTAAACTGATTAGTCAAAATGCCTGAGTCTTAATTTTGTCTGCACGATATTCAGATACTTGCCTCATGGAAAAATTTACTCCCTGTCCAAAGAAAAACTTTTTAAAGCCTTTTTTCTAGGAAGAAGAGACACAAGTTGGCACTTTCGTGGGGTATTGCTTTGTGAACATATAAATATGTTTTTTCAGCAATGCAGTTTAGCATAAAATTAAATCAGCTGAAGACTCAGATTGGCTTAAGGGACAGGGGCCTACTATGCTACAAATATTTCTAAAATGTACTGAGAAATCTATCTTTGTGATGATCTGTCAGTTTTTCTATTATTGGTGGGGTTTTTTTTCTTAAACCAAATAAAAATTCTGCTCAGTGCTTAGATCACAAACTTGAAACCAGCTTTGCAGAACTTGACCTTGTTCAGCTGGCTTTGGCTTGGGGAAACTAACTTAAATAATGCCTTGTAAGCTCGTGAGGGGAGTCATGAGACAAGCCAAGCATGAGCAAAAAGAGGAGGCAGAGCATAGCAGAGCCCCTTGGCATTGGGATTGTGGGGTCACTTAGGGGCTATCCCCAGGATTCAGGGTCTTTTGAGGGTCTCTGGTGCCCTGTTGGTGCAGGAAGTTGCCATAGGAGAGAAGAGGTTCCCAATTAGCCACCCAGAGAATTCTTTTTGGTCAGCTGAATTCTCCAGCACCTGTCCTTCACTCTTGCATTGCATGCATCCATGTGCCTGTCTGGGGGAATGGGGCAAGCTGGTCTTTTCCTTTCATTTATTTCTGTTAATTATTCAAAACCAGTTTGTTGACCTGGTTTTTGAGTGGTTTATAAGTGATGATCTCCTTTATTGAAAGTTGACGTCCACAATGGGACCTTATATGTGCCTAGATGGACGTTCTTAACTGATGGTTTACTATGGGTGCTCTTTACTGATGTTAGCTAAACCTGTGTTAACTAAATCATAATCTTGTATGAGAATAACCCTATAACCTTATATTTTAAATGAATATAAGCCAACACTTCTAGCAGCAGAAGAATTACAAACTGCTTCAAAGGAAGACTATTACTGGTATATCACAGTTCAGTGTCATTAAATATAAGATGGTACAAACTGCATTTGCTTTGTTTTACAGGATTCTGCATGTTTGTTTTGAGTTTAGTGAAGAAACATTATCGTCTGCAGTTTTACATGGTGTGTATTACCCACTTTGCTGTGGTCATTCACATTATGAATGTCACTAGGAACAGTCATGTCCATAAGCTCATAAAATAGTTCGGAAGAGGGGTGTGGAAAATGTGCTTGAATTGAGAGCAACATGAAATCAAGTCCTGCTGGACTGTATCTGTTCACCTTCCAGATGATGATGATGATTATTATTATATCCCAGGATGTGGCCTCTCAGGCAGTACAAGCTGTCCTTGGTGAGGCCTTGTGCATGTCCAACATGATATGTTTCCCTTAGTGATAGGCTGATATTGATGCCTTGAGAAGCTACCTAGAACAGAGGCTAGACAGAGTTAAAGGAATAAAGTAGGTATTAAAAGGCCTTCAAGGGATGCACCGTGGGCAGTGCAAGAGCCCGCCTGTGGCTCTACCCAAGATGGATGATGGGTAACAAGTTTTCACACTTTTATAAGTTTTGGGCCATTTACATATTGGGGCTAATTGTCCAATTACAGCTTCAGGTTGTGAGGTCCCATCCTTCTTGTTTTCTCTCTTCATTCCACTGTCGTTTATGCTTTTGGGCCTGAAAACTTGTACCCATTGTCCTTGGTCTCCATCTGGAAAAGGATTGTTTTGTCTAACTAAGCTGTGAAGAGAACTTGCTAACACTTTATATGAAGTTCAGAGTTATATACTAATGCAGTACAGAATCTGAAAAATATGAAAGCCAAAACTTAAGGCATCAATATGAAAGAGGTTGCTGGAGGAGGGGGATGCATCTCCATGCCAGGTCTGAAGCCAAACAATTCAGCATTGTGTGGAAAGTGGTTCTTGTGACTCAAGTGTTGCTTTCTAGTGGCCCCACTGAAGTACCACAAAGGGAACTTGATCTTAACCCCTGTGTGGAATATTTACTCTGTGACACTTCACAGCTGTTCTGGTCTTCTGCTCTGCAGTGTCTGAATAGATCATTGATGTATTAAAAGAAACCAGCATTCTCCTCTCTCCTATTTGTTCACCTAATAATCAGCAGAGTAGCTAAGCAACAGCATTAACCTTTTTCTTATGTGTATCTTATACTTTGGAAACGAATTCTGTAACATTACAGGTTAAAACCAAAGCAAACAAAACACCCCACTGACAACGCCCCACCTCCCACTTCTATATAGGAATGATTAGAAATCACAGGGAAACAGCAGTGCATTACAGCTCCTGTCTTGAAAGAACTTGAGCAATCAGGGCATTGCACAATTTGAAGATTTCCTAAAGCTTTGGGAATGCAGTTAACCCTGATGTTTCTGCACTGCTTTAGGTAGCACATTACCATTGAGGATCCCCAATTCTAGACTAGGACTTAACTGAGCCTTATAATAACATCTAAAAAAATCTTTTACTTGAAATAATGTACCCTGTTTGCAGGAGAGCTTACCTGACAGCGAGATACAACTTTTCTAGGAGGTATAGTCTTTTTCTTCTAATCTGCAAAAAAAACCCTCCTCACCTTCAGATTGGCAGAACCTAAATATATTAACTTGCCATGATTTTTTTCCTTTTTCCTCTTCTGGAAAGAAGGTGAAACCGTGTAGTGTCAGGCACGTGACTTGGTGTCCGCCCAGAAAACATTAAAATGTGACTACCCAGGAATTGCAACAGAACAGAGTGAAGCCATGTGTCTACTGTGTGGCAACACACTGTTTAGGAAGAAAAGGAGAGTCTATCCCATCCCTGGAAGTGTCAGGCCAGATAGGGCCCTGAGCAACGTGGTCTAGTGGAAGATGTCCCTGCCTGTGGTGAGGGGCTTGGAACTATATGATCTTTAAGGTCCTTTCCAACCAAACTGTTCCATGATTCTAGTAGAGTAGGCACTTGGGTTTAGGTGGTGTTCCAATGTCACTGTACAAATACTAAAAACCTTGCTGCAGAGCTGCATTAATTAACCAGCAGGTGATCATTTCAGAAACATTTTGTCATTTCTTGTACCCTCCCCACCCCCCTTCAAGGCTTCTGAGTTGTCTTATCTGTAAGTAGAGCCTGGCTGCCATAGGTAAACACATGTGATAAGAGAATTAAAGAAATAGGACATTTTGAGTGTAAATGGCCCAGACATTTAGAGTGCTTAAGTTTGGTATATCATGAGAAAACTACCAGTTCTTGATTTAAAAGCGTTTGGAAAATAAAATCTATTGCAGAATCTTTACTGGTAACCTGTTTAGAAACCACTTTATTGTACACTGGCTCTACAGATTAAACATCAAGTAGTAGTACTGAACTAAATGATTGTTTAAATGACCATGCCCTTAAAAACAAACACTTAATTTTTGCTAATCCTGAGAATTTCCATGTTTCTTAAGAGTATTCTGTTATGAGAGAGATCTGCATCTGTGTAACGTGGCTCTTTCATGAGTAGTTCATTGCCATTTTACTGTTACAATTCTAACATGTCTGTTACATGTATATACAGAATATCACATTGCTTAAACTTCTTTGCTGCTTTCATGCTGGAGGTGTATGTCTTATTAAATCAGGTGTTAAAACTGCATGTTAAAAAATTCTGGGTGGAGGTAAGTGATGAAGAGAACTGCTGAAGTTTCAGAACTTGCTTCAGAAAGCCAGCTCACTTGTGATATACTGTATGCACACATCTCCTGCATTATCACTAGAACTAGTCTTCCCGGGGAGCTCCTCAGTAGCTCCTGTAGCTGATGTGCCAGGATTTATGGAGGTGTATGGGTCGGTGTTTTCACTAACTGTTGTGTTGTTGCATTGTTAACAGTTCGCATGGACTCATGTCACTTTGCTGATCACTGTAACTCAATCTCATCTTGTCATCCAAAATCTCTTTGAAGGCATGATCTGGTAAGGGGGACAGTAACAAACTGATTTGTACCTCTATTGCGTTGAAAGGTTGGTTCTTTTGCATAGATCTGGTTAGGGAATAATTGTGGGAACTGTTAAAGCAATACAAATCAAGGTAACATGAGTGGAATGGAGAATTTTTTTCTTGTTTAGAGTCTCTTGTTTTTTAAAATCTGCTTGGTTTTAAAGGTTTTATCCTNAGTGATGAGGCAAGGCATCCAGGAGAGGAAGCAGAAACCTCTTTATCTAGATTGACAGACCCAAGTCTGATAGTTTTGAACAACCACTTCATTTACTTGCAGGGAATAGGATTGATTGCATGCTATGTCAAATAGTTTCCACAGCATTTTGCTGAACAGATGAATATCCAGCAATTCTTTTGCAATTACTTGGGAGCTTTGGGTTGCTCAGAGCTATTGAAGTTGGACCATTTAATTTGAAATCCCCAATCTGGCCATGTTCCCTGCAGCCTGTCCTGTTCAAATAAATTCAGAGTACTTAAAATATTTTAAGAGTTTTAATCTTGGTTATGGTTGGGCAATCTTTGTGCCCCAT
>VYZR01121741.1:9365-24203 GCA_013400675.1 Oxylabes madagascariensis
GTCTCAGCAGGAAGGCTCTGCATTTCTCTTTCTTTTCAACAGTATGAGTGTTGCTAGCCTGGATTTGGGGTTGCTCAGCAGTGCCTTTAGAGATACTGTGGAATAAACTTTCTTTCTCCCTGGAGGACCTAGCTCTGGACCCCAGAACCTGCCCAGAAGATTTTGTCAGCAGGAATTACTGTAATGTGGCAGGAGAAAACCAAATAAAGCTAATATAGCCTTAGACCATGAAAGCTTGATGTACAGAATCATCCTGGGGAGCAGAGCACGTTTCTCATCCTTAAGTAAGCTCATGCCAAGGGTGCAGAGGGACTTGTCTGTGACACATGAAGAGAGTTGAATGTGCTACCAAGATGCATGGCTTCTACAAAGTGAGTCTCCCCAGTGTGCATACAATTAGAAGGTGAAATAAACACAGAGTAATTCTCTAATGTAAGTGAAAAGCTGAAGGTTGAGTACTGCAAGGTAAACAGTGAAATAAGGTGTTTTCAATCAGCATGTCTGAGTGGAATTTTAACTACAAATATTTTTGCAGTTTTGAAGGGGAAACGCTTTCCAGTTTAGCAAAGGATCTGAACGAAGTGGCAAAGCAGTGCGTGAACACAGTAGATTCTGCCAAAAGAGAAATCCTTGAGGGTAAAGGAGGATGAAGGTGAACTCTCAGAGTTTTTATTGGATTAGTTCCAGTATAGTGCTGCATGTTGAAATGAACAGCAATGAGGCTTGAAACAATTTTTGGTCAGGAATCTGGATATTTTTTCTCAGGTCCACAATGCTACAGATTATGGATTTTTTTTATGTCACATTCATTAGCTACACCTTGCTAAAAAACCCGTTGGGTTCTATGATAATTGCAAACTTAAGTAACTTTATTATATTTAAACTCCTTTTAACTTTACTGTCTTTGACCAAATACATAAAAACTCCATGATTTTATTCCTTCATTGGAGCCTGGAACCCTCAACAAGTTAACAAGAATCGATTGATGACATTGAGACAACTGAGTCAGAACAAAATGTCAAAAAATGTAAAAGAAAGAGAGAAGCAGAGACTGCTGTGGAGAGATGTGGAGAAATGTGTTGCTCCACCTTTTGGATGTTCTGAGAACTGGTGACGAACTGAGAAACCCAGGTTGTTCTTTGGAATTGCCATCATTTTCTCCTTCCTGTTATAATGCCAGGTATCTGCAAACCACTGCAAAACTAACTTAACTTCAGTGTCAGCCAGAACTAGAAATCCAATTCAGTGTTTTAAATCAATGAGGAAGTGTTGCCAAAAGTCTTTAGCTCCACACCTCGTTTCTTTGTCAAGAGGAAATCCAAGACCAAAGAATTGCATGAGTAAAATGAAAAATAGTGCTGACCAGTGTGACAGCAGATGTATATTTCTGTTGATAAAAAAAATTTAAAATTTGTAGGAGCTCATATAAATATAAAATAGCATTTGTGAAAGAAAAATAAAATGAGGAACATTTTAATTGAATAGATATATTAAGAAAACTGTGATTCGACCTAAAGCTTTTCCATTCATCAAGTTCTCAATTTCCTCTGTCTCTGAAAACAGGATATGAAAATATTCTCTTACTTTGGCAGCTTACATCACATAAAAAATTGGAATATTTGGAAAATATGTTTTAACAGAAATCTCAGTTTCTTTATCAAATTTCTAACTCGGTTATTGTATCTCTTCTTATCATTAAAAAAAAGACTAAGACTAAGACTGATGAGTCTCTGCCTATTAAAGAGCTACCATAAGGACTAAAAAATGAAGAAGCTTTGTAGGATATGAATAAAATCTTCAAAGAAGGCTACAGCTACATCACTATTTTTCAAATAACCACCCCATCTTAAGCTTATGGCTCTGTCCTTGACCCTCGTGAAGCCTCTCCTGAGCAAGAAAATTTAAACCACAGTGCAATGTCTCAATGCAAGCTTGAAAAAAACCATGTCCTGTTCAGCACACAGAATCCCAAATAGAGTTCTTCAGCACTGAGTGCTATGAACCCAATCTACTGTTACCTAAGGAAGCATCATGCACAGGAAAGCATGCATTATATGGGATTCAGTGCATTTAAACTGCTCCAAGACAGTGTGTGGTAATCCCCAAAGAGATCTGTTGAGGAAAAATGCTAGGAATGTGCTACTTCTGCTCATTTATGACAGGTACACAGAGCCTGTAATGTTTCTTTTTATAAAAAATACAAAGGACAGTGTTTGTAGAGGGGTAATTATAGTTGAGCAAATATTTAGCTGTATTATGGAAAGCAGCTTAGCAAGCTATTTGGGATCTCCTCAAAACCAGGACAGTTTCCAGGCAGAACTTCCTCTTTATTTCAACCTAAAGAACAGTTAGCGTGTTCCAGGAAAGGGAGCCATCTCCTGACACCTCTGATAGGGAACAAACATCTCACACAACAGGAAAACAGTGAATTGATTAGGTAGAAAAAGAATATGCTAATATAAGTGTATGCCCGTGATTTGTGTAAGTGCACTGCTCAGTCATCTGGGGAATAATACTGCAGTTGTTGAACATGTGAGACTGAAAACCTTTGTTGTTGCTCTATAAATTTCTATCCACACTGTCTCGGTCATTAACAACTTTCAGGAGTTGTTATCAATCAGGCTTTTCAGGTAGCTTTACTGTTCTACAGTAATTTAGTTTCCCAAAGTTTAAAGCTAAATTATCCAATTACTTTTCATAACTTGAAAAGTAGAGGAATACAATCCCCATGGCAAATAATGAAAACCATTCCTAATTTCGTAAAAGCTCTAGCTTCAACACTGTTATCAGACCATATTTCACATTTGTATCTTGAGAAACACAGCTCCCTTTCTTGTAGAGCAGGGAAGAATCAAAATGTACTAGGTCAATGACTTATACCTGGGGCACCTTTACCGCTGGTGCACGAAAGGGTTACCTTTTGCCCCCCTAAAATAAAAAAGAATAGGCATTTTTTACCAAATTGCCAAGTACTTTTTTAAATATTAGGGACTTCAAATTAGACTATTTCTCATTTCGATGTGGGAATTGAAGATCATATTTGAGTGCCCAGCAGTGCCAGTTTTTGAGACTTCTCCACTAAGTTGTGCTTTCCTACCTTGGAGCTCTTGGAGGTGCTTTCCTGGTAGACTGGTTCTTTGTCCCTACCAGAGCTGCACTGCATCACAGCTGTCTGCCATGGCTCGCATGGATTCAGACTCTGACCCCTGGGCTGACACCCTGGCCCAGCCGCGGTCCACCTTCATTCCCAGGGAGGTGCCCAATGCCCCGGACTGGGGCTGCCCTTGGCTACCCCCTGGCTGCCCTGCTCATCTCTGGGATGGCCTCACTAGTGAGGATCTGCCTTGCCTGTCTGTGAGTCCTGGCTCACAGCTTCTCTTAAAAAGCTTTCTGCCCTCCCTGAGGCTAAATGACTCGCCTAGACCAAAAAAATAAATTGCAATTATTTTAGGTAAATTTCTTTTTAGATATATACTTCCATGCTAGTGGCTACTCTGGTAGAGCAGCCACCAATGCAATGGTTAACACTTGGTCTTTGAGGATGTTTGACAGAGATTTATCTTGGCAAAGGTTCAGTTCTGTGTATTAGAGTGAAAGGCAGGGTAGCTGCCTGCAGCCAGGGCCTCTCAGGGGGATTTCACTCCAAGGGATGGCAGCTCCTTGCAATTAATTACAAAAAATTACCTTAAAAGTAAGGCAATTTGCAATCTTTGCAAAGATTTCTGGTTGCTTTTAGCATATTGAAGCTTCTACTGGTTTGAAATATTCGAGTGAGCATCTGTCTATCATGATGCTTCCAAGATCTGTATTGAGTTTTAGCTTTTCACCTAAGAACATGAGGCTGGGAAGGAACTCTTCAGTTGCCGAGGACAACAGTTTGCTATTGCAGACAATCGCTTCTTGTAGTAGGTCTTTGAAAACTCACCTTTCTCCGACTTAAATCAATCTTCATCCTTGTTTTTAATAAATGGCGGTGCAGAACATCACTACTTTGATATTTACAAGATTCTCTTGACTTTTCAGACTGAATGTACTTAACGAAAATCTACAATTTTTTTAATGCCCAAACTGTTATATTCTCATGTTTAACTGGTAGACTTCTATGATTTTTGCCTGCATCATTAATAAACTGACAGAAAAAAAATGGAAACTATCCTTCCGGAACACTGTTGGGGATAATTCCCTAGATTCATGATTCCTCTTTTGACACAACCAGTCTCCTCATCCTTATCTTACTTAAACCTTCCTCTCTGTCTCTTCTCTGGTATTATTGTCTCAAATGCCACCATAGCGCTGTAGTGAATGTCAGATACATTAGTTCCTTGTCTAAAAAAATAATTTCTTTTCTAAGAGAGACATTATGTTGTTCTGGTGTTACCTAGCATGCGTATCATGTTATGTTCTTTTAGCATTTATTTCAGGGCTATTAATATCTCTTCAAATTTATTGTAAAGCTTTGCTTAAAACTGAAATCAATTTACTGCTGCTGATGTTGCTTCACATCTTCCTGTTTTGAAATAGGTAATTTTCCAGCCATAAAGCACCACTCAGCACCAACAGTAAATTTTAAAACTTTATATCAAGATTTGTGATTTTGCACAACAATTTTTCCAGATGTTGTGATAGTGATTTTCTGATGGGAGCATATTGTGTTTCATAAATGAGATTTCTACTCTGCTTGAGGTAATTTTTAAAAATTATTTTACACACATGTCCATTATTTCCACTGCCTTCACTTGCTTAGTCTATACCATGATTCTTAGTTAACCGAATCAGCTAAGGAAGATAGCAGGAAGGAACAACTAAATCTTTTTGAACCTCAATACCATGATTATTGTTTAGGATTTCACCTCTCATTTTCCTTCTTAGAAACACAGTAAAATATATACCAGGTCAAAGAGGAAGTCCATCTCCCTCAATATCATCTTTACGTGAATACACTAAGCATTTGCCATGATAAAGATAAAAAAGTATACAAAAGTATAGGCACCACTATCAAGCTTTCAGGAACTGTCACTGTTTTCACAGATATGTAACATCTCTTATCACTTTCTATTGAGCAATGAAGGGAGTCCACAGCAGGTAACTTCAGCCTTTCCATTTAAACAACTTGAAAAAATTAACTCTGTTTATTCTAACTTAGAATGTAACACCTAACCTTGTTTCACCTGGAGCAAGTCTGAACTGCCTCCATCCTGAGCTGTAAGATGTTTGCTGCCTTATTTTGTACCATTTCGTACTCTTGATTATTCCTCATGCTTTTTCAGAGGTGGCACTGGAGACTGTTAGGACTAGAACACTCACCTTTCTTCTTTTCTTGAGATGCAAACTCTGAAGAATTTTGCAACTTTGATTTAAGGAAAGTCCAAACCAACAGCATATTGGAGATCATATTCTGTACCATTTAGGTCTTCAAAGCTTGTTTGTTCCTTTGAGACTGAAAATCTTAGATGAAAAGCTAATTTTATGCCTACATAAATTTACATAGAGTGAAGTCAACATATATTATTCAGTCCAAGATTGTACTCTAAAGTCAGTCTTTATATTCTCATGTGCTTTAGAAACCTAGCCTTAACCAACACCATTTCTTACTCATGTAATATTTATGTGAATAAATCTTTGACCCAACATTTCTAGAAATACCTTGACCATGTAATTCACTTTTACTGTCTCTGTTCACCAGTTTGTATGTGGGAAGTTAAAATCTTCTTCCATTGCACAATTCCAAAGAGTATTTCTTTTTAGCAATATTTCAGAGATGTCGGTTCCAGTTCCCATCCAGTCCTTGAATGCCACATATTACCTGTAATCCTCAGAATATGTTTTACAATTTTCTTCAAAGCAATTTTTTATTCAAGAAGATTCTCCCATGTCTGTGTTTTGTAACCAATACATTTCTCTCTCATCTATACAATATTTTGAATTTTTCCTTTTTTTTTCTTTTTCTCCAAAATTTGCACAACCTACAGTGGTAGAAATCTTGACCTGGCACATATTTCTAGCTGACAGAGGTATGGTCTAAGAACTTATGGTGCTAATGTTAACTTATACAGCCTTTTAAAATTGAAAATTTCATACAGTCTTAAGTGCTTTTTAGATTCATTTTTGAAGAAACCTGAAAAGACATGAATTATTCAGAAATTTAATATCATGTTATTTAACTCTAAAACTTTTTTTCCTGAATCATGTATAGTCTCACAGACAGTTTTTGCACCCATTTCAGCAGGCAGTGTTTTCCCTTTAAACAGATTCTGACATAACAAAAAAAAAATTAAAAAAATATATATGTTCATATGATGAGCATAATAATAAACTATAAGCCAAAACAATATTCATGTGATAATCGAGCACTGTTGGAAGGTGTCTGGAAATTCTGATATTATGAGGCACTCCGACCCAAGAGATCTGAAAAGGGCCCTGGTGTATTTCAGAGGATGAGAACTTGTGAACAGTTTCAGACAATACAGAGAAATTCTCAGTGTATTTCTAAATTGGTTCTCTTTCAAGGTTCTCTTTCTTTAAGGTACGTACAACGTCTGACAAGATTTCACCACTCTGTGGTACAAAGCTGATGTTACTCAATGCATGCCTAGATAAGCAGAAATTCTTTGCATTTCCTGTACCATGCCAGTACCTCATACTGATCTGCAAATTTCAATCAGGACAAAGAACCTCTTTCAAATTGGAAGAAGTCATTCAGTTGCCACCTAGGGCCTCCTGCTCTAAAGAATTTACTTCTGTGGCTGCACTGCCTGAGCCTGCATGTGCTGGGGGACTTTACCAACTTCTCCTTTCACCACTGCGTGCCTCCCATAACCCACACCAAACAAAGCTGCTGTTTCCTCAGTTCAGTGAATCAGTTATTGTCTAGAAATCATGCAGAAAAGGACAGTCCTGTGGTTAAGTGATTGGAATGATGTCTCCAAACTACCACAAAATACATGAGACCATAAGACTGCATATATATTTTATACAACCGGAAGGAATTTTCATAGACATGTAACATTTGTTATCCCTTTCTATTGAGCAATGAAGAGAGTCCACAGCAGGTAACTTCAGCCTGGTGCCTAAAGTTAGGTGACCTGGACTTGAGAGATAGATTCCAGTTCAAAGTAAAGTCATAATGGGCATAAATACAAGTTCCTGAGGAGTACTGTTGAGGTCAATGGGTTTTAAGAACATAATTAGGCCTAAATATGTTAATGGGTGGCAGCTTTTCCTTCTGAATACTTTGATTTCTTATTTAGAAAGAAAAGCTACTCTTCTACCTTCTTTTGCTTTCTTTTAACCAGTTTGTGACATCTCTAGGGCAGATAGTGTCACTGGGAGTGGAACTGGAGGCTGACTTCTCTGTGCCTCTGTATTTGCAATGTTTTTCTTACAGTCGAGGCTTCTGAAATCAGCTGGATATTCTGTAATCCAGGCTTTCATTAAAAAAATTGAAATCTTCAGTGCTTCATAGATACAGAGAAAGTTTTGAATACATGTTCAAATTTATCTTGACAGTTTAGCAATCAGGCAACAACAAAAAAAAAGGAATGAAAATCTTTAAAGCATCATTACTTTTAAATTGATCTGATGATAATTGGAGTTTCATTTAGAGGTTTTGAAATGTTGAAAGAGGCAATTCTGATCTCCATAGTGCAATGGGACAAAATTTTCACTGGAATCAAACACTGCAAAGAATGACTTACTAACAGATGTATGCTTTAATTGCAAGAACTTATGTACAGACATTTCTGCCCTGACTTTAGCTGGAAATATGATTTCGACCAGATAGGAAGCTAGACTATTCCGTCTCTCCCCATCACCCTCCTTAGCTGAGGCAATTGTTAAAGAGCAGGTAACTGATAAGAAGGATCCTGAGGAAAAAAAGGGCTCTGGCATTCAAAGTGAGCAAGAAGAATGACCTCGAAGTGGAAGCAAAATTTTTCAAATATTCACAGGTGTGGGCAGCCAACTTAAACAGAAAAGTCAGACACTTCAGGTACAAGGTGCTTATTCCGTTTTCTTATTTTTCCTTTTCATGTTTTCTTATGTTAGCCTATTCCCAAAGAATATAAGTTTCCATATTTGCTTGTCTATTCTGCTCTTTTGTGAGGAACACAATTAACAAAAGTACTGAGCAATCAGAAGAATCTTTTTCAAAATTCGCCAAGTTTACACAAAGTCTGGACACACTATCAGTGATTTGCTATTTGCTGAACATAAAAATTCCCCATCACTCTTTCTCACCTGTTGAAAATTTGAATAGAACCTTTTTTTTCTGGATGCATTTGCCCACTGCCAGTTGTTTGTATTCTGTAGGGATGTCTGGTCCCTAAGACAGCTTCAGGTATTAAAGAGACTATGTCTCAGCAGGTTAGCTACTTATAACTGCAGCCACTTGAAAACAGTAGCAGTAGGAGAGCCGAGTGAGATTATCATACTTGTTTGAGAACAGAACAAGAAGTCAAGGAAAACAAAAGACTCTCACAGAAATAAATACTAGAAAAAGAGTCCAATTATAGAACAAGTACATCGTAAGTTCTTTTTCTTCCTCCAAACAATAATAACAATGCTACAGAAATGGGAATTTTATATTTAGATACTAAGTACTTTTCAATTACACCAAATTGAAGCTTGATCATAACACAGATTTTCTTCTTAATGCATGTACTTCATACTAATATTAGTGAAGGTGAAGAAAGAGATCTTACCAAACATATGGTAAGCAAGATAAATACTAATACCCCCAATATGATAGATTTCACCGAGGTCATTCATTTGCAGCCTAATTCCTGATACTTTATTTGCTTAGCTCATGTCTAGATAGTTATTCAGCATTTGAATCACTATCAACCAGGTAGGCTATCCATAAACAAACCAAATTAGGAAAAAAAGGAAAGAAGGGAAGGTTTGTGAGGAGAAATGCTCTCCAGAGATGCTGAGTCCACTCCAGACAACCAACAAGGGAAATACAGCAACTTTTTCATTATAGCTACTGTAGTCTCAAAATAGATAAAGTTAGGTTAGTAAAAGATAATAGCAACAATATAGCATGGTCAAAATACATTTCTCATAGGAAAGTGTACTCCACGTAGCCCTTAATTTAGTAAATTATTTATCAATAGGAATATCAATAGAAAATTAATTTATATTCCTGTCTGACATGAATCATCCAAAGGGTCTTTCATTTAGAGATCTTCCTGTACTTTTTATAAAAATAGTTGTAATTTTTTTCATGACGGTATGTTAGTCCTTTTTATGCTTGTAGAAGAGAGATTCCATTGCTTTTTAAAATATTGTACTCTAGCTGTTTAGCAGTGGGTAAACCGTTAACCTTTTTTTGTAATTCAAATTCCATATATTCTAATATATAATATCTAATTATAAATTATAGATATATAAATCTAATTACAGTATGTGACTTTGTGATTCTGTCATTTAAATAGTTTTATATCCATATTTTTCCTCCTAAGTCTTTTGGGGGAGTTTTAATTTTTGAAAAAAGTATACTTGAGCTCATACTTACACTTTTGATAAGAGTCCTCACCAAGAAATTCTGTCTTCCTGGGAAGGAAAATATTTAAAGACAGGACCAGTGTTTAAAAAAAAAACAAATGGGGTCTTTTTGTACGATTCTATGCCTATACTTAAGCAGCAGTGAAGCAGAGAAAGTTGGATCATTGTTCTTTGACTTGAAGGAGTTACATTTCTTTCAATAAAGTGCAAGGAAAATGTTATCACTAATGCAAGCAGATATCAAGGCATGAGGCATAAAAATTGCTGCCTCTGTTGATCCCTGCATTTACCCAAAAGTCAGGGTGCTGCAGCTTATTTCTGTTAGAAGGAGGAATAAATAGAGCCAGGTACCTTTGCTGCTGTCCTGTTTATTTACAAACAGTAAAGACTCTTTTACTCTCAAAACTGTAGGAATGAAAAGGCCAGCGTTTCCTCGCTTGCAGTTCCAACCCCCTTCCAGACTCAACACCATTTAATAAATAGCTTCATTTCATGCCAGAAAGCTGAAGAAAGGTAAGAGTGTTTCTCTCTTTTTATCTTGGCCTCCTGATTGTTTTATTTGTGATGAACTGTGGCCCTTTTAGTAATCCTCTTCAATTTATCACATCAGTCTGCCTTCCCCTCCTTTGTTGTTATCTGACATTTGAGAAAATCCTCAAACCACAAGACCTAAGTTAACATTGTGGTGCTTGCATTATTACAAACGTAAGAAATGTCTCAAAAAGTTAAAAGAAATAATTAAAGATCAAGGTTTGCTGGTAGTTAAATTGAAAACATTTCCATTGTTTTTTCTTAGCCCCTCCCAGAGAGAAGAATATGTAGTCAGGAACCAATTAATCCATTTAGCCTCAGTGAAAGTCGGCAATCACATTCAACTAATTTCAGTGAATAAAATAACTGTACCACTGGTTTATTTGCAATCTGGGGACACTTCTTTTCTGCTCAACAATATTATTTCCCCTGTGATAGTCAATATATATGGTGATTCTGAATGTCAGGTGTCTGAGCACTTTGTCCCACTGCTGGGGATTTGTCTGCTTGGGCTTAAGGCCAACTTAGATAATGTGCGGGTGCCCCGCCTTGGAGAGAGCGGTTGGCAGAATCTCTGCTAAAAAAGCCCCAGTGGAGGCTCCTCCTGAACAGGTCTGCTAAGCTATCCCAGCGAGGAATCCTCCTCCTAGTCCAGGAGTTCATTTAAGATGAGGCTTGCCCACAAGTCATGTCCAGAGCCACCTCCCAGTCACAGCCATGCTTGCACCTTGCGCATACCTTGCTGGACCAAATTTTGACTCTGACCCATTGGCAGAGCTCTGGACTTGACCCCAGACCTGCCTGGCACTTGCTGGACTGTTGACTGGTGTGGCTGTGCCCTGCTGCCCCTCGGGATGCCCCTGGGGTGCCCGGACACTCCTGGCCCCCAAGGAGCAGGCAACCCACACTAAAGGTTCAGTAAAAGGCAACAAATCCACCATCAAAGGAAATAAACAGCTTTCAGGCACCTGCATTGGACAGAAGAGCACAAGTTCAAGCAGCAGCCAGAACAAATGATTGCTCTAATGGCAAGGTCAGGTAAGTAAAATATAGGAATGCCTGTCCTGAAAATTGTGTATACCACCATCTTTCTTTCCAAGCGTACCCAAAATCATTACATGCTTAAAACATACATTACTGAATACTCTACAAACTCTGCCAATCCCTGAAACACATAAGGTGATGTATATGAGGATTTGACCCTGAAAAAAGATGCAAATAGAATCTTATGTTGTATCTCCTTATAAAGGATGGCATATTCATTTTAATGCCATTTTTTTAAGATGCCTTAGTTCATTTAGCAAGCCACAGATTTTAATGAAAAAAGTATTTTACTGTCTCCAATAAGAATGATAATAATTGAAATTATTTCAACTACATTATTGTTAGAGGCCTCAGGTTAAATGAATTCACATCAGCTTCTAACACATCTACACACATCATAAATCCTCCGTCTTTTTTCTGTGTCTTGTTCAATAATACCTCTTGAAATATTCAGCTTAAGGGGAAACACAGTCTCAGAGACTTCTTTTTTTTTCTACATATATATTTATAGAGAAGAATCAATTCTTTCTGATCAAAGAGTGATTTGTTAACAGAAGTGCATAAGAAAAAGAACAATCTTCCAGGTATTTGATAACTGCTTACTTAGCCTGTAAATTAGATGTACATTGGTTTTTTTTACATTTTAAATAAATGCAGATCCTGTCTCTGTTAGTGATAACTTACTTCGCAATTTTTTTTATTTAATCAGTAAGAGTGTTTGCATGGCAAAATGACACCCTTTGTAAAAAAGTAACAGAGAATCTGATCCACATTGATAAAAACAAAATGCTAAGGCTGAAAAACACCATTAGATCTGAGGAACACTTTCAATACTAAAATAAAACAGTATATATAAATTTGCTGGTGAGCTAAGTCAGAAGTTAGTTATATAGAGCAAGCTCGTAATATAATGCAGCCAAAGTGAATAGCCATGAAGACTGAATCAGTGAATGGTAGATTAATGTACAAGGTGCAGTGCCATGTAGGCAGAGACAGCTCTGAGAAATTTTTTGTAAACTCAGAGTTTATACTTGGAAACTGCAGGTGGATTTCAGGGAAGAGAATGACACACAAGACATATGTCCAACAATATGAGGAGATTGAAAAATGAAACTTTAAATCAAGAATGTATCCTTCCCGACAGAGAGAGAGAGAGAGAGAGAGAGAGAGAGAGAGAGAGGGAGGAAAATGAACAGTATTCTTGTCTGGAGGTCTTATCATCTAGACAATACACTTCTGGTTACCTGTGAACTCAGGTAAACTAAACTCAGGGAAGATTAACCAGACTGTTCTAGCGAATGCAAAATGCATTTTATTAGCTGAGATAGAGATGTGTGGCTTGCTTAGACAAGCAGGAGGAAAGCTGAGTGGGGGTGTCATTGCTGTCTATAAATATCTGTAGCAGAGAGGAACAAGAGAGATTCAAATCTATTTATGCTAAAAAGCCACTTTGGCATAGGTATGAATGAACCATGGATACATTAACTGCAGATCAGATTATTTTCAAATTAGATTATTTTCAGACAGCACAGTGAAGTGCTGAACAGGTTTGAAGCTTACATGAGAACACCCTCCAGTTTTTTTCCACTTCTCAGTTCTATAAAAAGGTTAACTGATACATACCTAACAGGAGATAATCCTGTGGAAGCTGATGACCCAAGAGTTCCCTTGTAGTCTTGAGGTACCTACAGTGGCTTGGAGGAGATAACAAAGATTTGCAAAAAAGTGAAATCTACTAGGATGAGGTTGTTAGACACCAGACTACAATTGTTTTACTAATCTATTTTTTCACTCTGTTGCTCTGAAATATAAGATCATTTACTGTTGGTGGAATTACTACCATTTTTGCACAGAAAATATATATACTACTTCTATTGTAAAAAAAACCC
The DNA here is from genome assembly GCA_013400675.1 of Oxylabes madagascariensis. NCBI lineage: Eukaryota > Metazoa > Chordata > Aves > Passeriformes > Timaliidae > Oxylabes > Oxylabes madagascariensis. Next base: position 22,334 of record VYZR01121741.1, read on the forward strand.
ACCAAACAATTGTAACAGTATAAAATGCTCTTACAGGAACAATTATTGTAACATCAGCCTTCGTAGAGTCATGCCTGATCTGAGTCACATTCTGTATTTAACATTTTAAACAGATACAGAGTGGATTAGTGCAGAAGGTCAAAGGAGTTGTGCAGATTTTCCAAGAGCTGTAGACAACACTGGAGGGTAGCGAATGCTCTAATACAGTGTTTCTCAAATTGATGAAGCTTACTGGAAGCAAGACTAAGTGATGACATATAGGTGAGAAGCTAATTCAGTTCCTTAATAACTTTCCAGCTCTTTCTTTAGCCCACCGAAACTTAGGTGGTTCTTGCCACCGCAGCTGGTGAACATTTCCCTATGTACTTCTCTGTCAGGCATCTTCTCTGCTACATTTATAGTTCCAGAAATTACACTGAGCTGTAGACAATCAGAGATTTATAATGCTCAAATTATGTTCACTTCAATGACTGATGTGACATTTTGGATGTTCTCATGCACACCATTTAGAATGAGGGAAATCTGAAACCACAGTGCTATCAGAAAGCTGGAGCTCAAGCAAGGCTTGTGGAGCTGCAAGGGACCAGGTTCTGTGGCAGCTGCAGTTATGGATTTTCTAAGGATGTTTTTTTAAGGGAGGGTGGCTTCCTAACCAGGTCCACCACAAGGGATGGGAGAACTTCTCTAAAAAACAAACCCTAGATGCTCAGTGCCTTGTTCTGCATCCTGCACTGCTGAGACTCTGTCTAAAGAGTTAGGGCTCTGTCTAAAATCACAGCTCACAAAATCCAGTAACCATGGCATGTGTCTCAAGCAGTGCGTCACTGATTCTCCGTACATTTCTCTGAGCTGCTACTGTCTTGCACATGGCTACAACACTTCACACACATCTAAAGGCCAGTAGCTATAATTCTTTGTTGCTGTTGGGTTTGGGGAGAGCTGTGTCCCCAGCATGGACAATAAACAGCGAACAGTAGAGTCTGATCGGGAAGTGCTTTCAAATCCTTTATCTGCACTACCTTCTGCTAGATTGTTCCCAAAGGACATGCTAATAAAGAAGGCTAAGCCTGATCTTCCTCACTCATTTCAGGCTCATATAGTGCCTTCTGGCCTTAACAGCTATCTTTATGTTGCATATCATATGGGGAGTCTTTAGGAATACCTGTTATCTTGCAGGACTGGTGTTACCTTTGGCAAGGCCATTCCATACCTCAGGTCATACTCTAGTTTGTCTTTAGTTCATATGCTCTTTTAATCCTGCTTTCCTTCCTCCATAAGGGAGCTGTCTTCCATTTTGCCTCAGCATCCACACCAATCCTGCTCTGCAGCACACTGGTTCCCTGGTTGCACAGATGGTTTATTTCTGGGACTAGTTTTCTCTAAAGCAAAACTTGGGCATAGTTCTGATAAATGATGGCTATCAAAATGCAGCAATGGCAAGAATGGACCAGATTTGCTCTCTGTCATTCTTTGAATACCTCTCCAAAAGCTTCTTTCTGTGCACTTCCAAAAGTCTCCACACAACTGTATTCCTGTTGTCATGCCACACTCCAGGCATAGATTTTGTGTCTAAGAGCATTATGTCGCTTGGAAACATAAATGAGTATACAAAGCAGGTATATATAAAGAACAGCTGCCTTCTGGAGCCAGCATACCTAATAAAAATACCCAGATGTAAAGGATAAGAAGAGATTTACATTTGTATTGAGAACATTGTGCACTACTTGGAATCAATGATTCAAAACATTTTATTCCTAGGTCTGCTTCTTTCATTTGAACCAGCTTCAATTAGGCCAAGCACTGTCACAGAGCAGTGACATTTCAAATATCTTTATTTACTTGAGTCATCAGGAATCCCTCAGTGCCCCTT
>VYZR01121753.1:0-15470 GCA_013400675.1 Oxylabes madagascariensis
TATATACATATATAGATATATATCAAATACTTTTCATCTCCCAGCAGCATCTTGGATGGAAACAACGCTAGCTAATGAGAAGGCCAGGGAATATTATATTGGAGAAAACACAGAGAACTGGGGATTGTGCTGGTTTAAGTGCAGTTAAATTATGGGAACTGACACTTTTTGTTTCTGCAGTCATATCCCAGTTAAGTTCAGTTTTTATTTTAATAGTCAAATAAATCGGAGCAGTGGGAAGGTCATGCAGAGAAACAGCTCTCTAAAAGCCTCAGCAGGAAGGAACAATGAGGAAGATATCACCAAGGCTTTGTTCTTCCTGCCATCCATTCTCTCCTCCATCGCTGCCTGATAAGAGCCTCTTTTCATGCTGAAGGTCAGAGAGATAAGGGGCATCTGTGCTGATAATGTTAACTACCTCCAGCCAGGTCAAAATCAAGTAACTCACACAACTGGAGGGCTGAGCAGGCATGGCTAACCCGAAGTGCTTCAGTGCTGATGGCTCTGTTAGTACTAAGGCAAAAAAATAAACAAACTTAGCCTCATTTCTACTTGCCCTATTTCCAGAATATTGTCTTGGATTTTTTTTTTTCTGCACAGACAGTCAGGCTGGGATTCGATCTTCAAAGCCAACTCAAGCCATTCTAAGAGTCCATGAAGTTATCATTGCTAAAGGGATCATATCTGCATTGCACCTGGAGATGCTGCTGGGCTCCAGAAAGTGCCTGTTCCCCTCTGAGTAACCATTCCTAAAGCTTAGGAATCAAACTCAGCTCTCTCTTTTTTGGCTTTGGGGCGCTCAGCCTGTCAGTCCAGGCCACCTACTGCTGGTGGAGGGAACCTTGGATTCTCTGCTGGGGCACAGCCAGGATGACTCTTTGGCACAAACTTGCCCTGGGAGGAAGGAGCACTGCAGAATTCACCACCTGCCACTCCATGTGCACAGCACTTGGTTTGACCTTGCCTTCTCCAGCTGAGTTGCTGCAGGGGTGTTTGAAAGGGGAAGGACAAACCACGACACTCCACCACGTGTCCCTGAGGCCACTGGAGAGCCCAAAATCCAGGCTGTGAGTGAGTCACGGTGTCCTGCTGAGGACTGGAGCAGAACACTGTGAAACCAGGCTGGAACAGCCCGGGGGTGTGCAGGGGGCTCTGGAGGTGTCAGCCTTCACTGTAGCCCTGATTTCTAAGCCTGAGGTGTTTTGGTTTCTGGGAATTCTTTTCCCAGGCAATTTTCTGTAAACAAGAGAAATGTTTTTGTAACTGCACCTATGTTTATCCATTCTTTCTCACAGGAGAGGTTTCTTGATGAACATCTGTTTCAACCAATGTGATTGAAGAAGTTTGCCTTTGTTTCACCAATCAAATTAATCGATGTTAAATAGTATAAAAGAGGGAGAGATCTCAAAAATAAAGTAATTTTTTTTCTAAGCCTTCTAATCGAGAGTCTGTCATTGTTTCATGTACAACAGCAACACTTCACCTCCCCAAATCTCCTCAGAATTCTCTTATCTCCTCAGAACCAAAGCCAGCTGGGAGCAAGGCTGCTGTTCCTCACGCCCCACTCCCTGCTCCTCGCAGGAACACGACTCTGTGCATGTATTCAGGCACCAAACGCTTCAGTGTTTGGCTCTTTTATGAGTGGCCATAAACTGCCTTTCCTCAGCAGAGGAGGGGAGCTGGATTATGTGTTTTACTGAGCTGTAAAGGTCACAGCACCAGAGGGAGCAGCAGGTGCCCAACACCTCTGCGAGGCAGCCTGCCTGCACAGCCACTTAAATGCAGGGCCTGAGCTTAGCTGCCAAAAACTGAGTAATCGCTCAGAAATTAAAAAATCCTGTGTCCTGGCCATTTAAATACATCCTTGAGCCGAAGGGAAGGGACAGATTATAAATGTATGAAATTGCTGAAGTCTGTAAGTGGACCTTGAGCTGTGCAGACAGCACTGACTCAGAAGAGAAGTCTCTGTTTTCTCCTACCAAAAAGCAGGGGTTGTAGCTGAGTGGCTACAGGGAACAGGACCAGCAAACAGAGACAAGGAGCTAAAGCATCCAGGTTATTAATCATATCTCCATTTAATTAGGAGTGGTTGAGCGTAACCTCTTTCACGAATATGATCAGCACAACTTCTTTGCAAGAGTGCAGGGTGCTGCAAAAGGAAATCTGTGAAGCACTGGCATCTAAAAAGTTGTATTTCAGAGAATTTTTAGTAATATAGCTGTTTCCATTGTTCAGTACCAGGGGAAAGCTCTTCCCAGATAAATCCCTTTCAGTATTTCACTGCTTTTTCCTCAGTAATATTCTTCTTTTATCTTTCACTTCTCCTCTTTTCTCCTGCCTTTCTAGCACCAGTCCCCTCGATGCAGAAGCACAAGATAATGCTAATTGAGCTTGTCAGGCCTAAATAAAAGATGGGATAATGCAGGGGGCTGCAACCTATGTGGCTCCATCTGGATGCTTCAACTTCTATCATGTAGCAAGAGCAAACCTTGCTGTGCTGCTCACACGTAATGGGCAGAGAGTTATTGACCTGTCAGGCAGGGCACTGGGGTGTTAACTACACCAAAAACCCCCAGAGCCCAGCCCTGAAAATTCCAGAAATAAAAGCCAGCAAACTCCCTGGAATATCTTAAATCAGCCAGGGCTCATCTACAGATTGCAAGATCATCTTTTTTTTTTTTTTTACTTAAGTGTAACGTTCCTGCCCTGAACAAGCCCCAAAGTGGTTTGGCCATGGTGGTTCCCAGGGACACATAAACACCTGTGGTTTCAAAGATTAAAAGCAACAGAAAGGCTGAAGCTCCTGATTCTGCTGACAGTACCCACAGCAGTGGCAGGATTGGATGCTGGGATGGAGAATGAGCTTTGTCTGCTCTAAGAACAGAAGATGCAGCATGTGAAGCTGGAGCACATCGAGTGCCTCTATTTAGAGGCTCTGCAAACACCAGATGAATATTAACAACCAGATTCAAGTCCAAGGGTTACATGTAATTAGACCAAAGCCAGCAAAAAGACAAACAGTTCTACACCTTCAAATGAATCCTTTAGCTTGCTAACAAAAAGCAATTAAGCTGCCTGCCAGTCTGGAGCGAGGCTCCAGGGCTGATTTCACACACAGGCCTCTCTGGCTGTACGGGAGCATCCCAACACCCCACTGCTGCAAGGAGCATCCCAACACACCACTGCTGCAAGGAGCATCCCAACACACCACTGCTGCAACCTATTTCCCTTCACTTTGCAATAAAAACCTGCTAAAGTCCCCCCACCTCCAGTCACAAGGTGCAGAGAGAGCACCCAGCCTTGGGAATCAATCCCACTGCTCTAGAGGTGCTGCAGCTCCTCAGGAGGGAACAGGGACTGGGGTCCAGGATTTCTTCACAGGGATTGCACTCCATGGGGGAGTGGAACAGAAATTATGGAATCATGGAATGGCTTGGGTTGGGAGGGACCTTAAAGCTCATTCCATTCCACCCCCTGCCATGGGCAGGGACACCTCCCACTGTCCCAGGCTGCTCCAAGCCCTGTCCAGCCTGGCCTTGGACACTGCCAGGGATCCAGGGGCAACCACAGCTGCTCTGGGCACCCTGTGCCAGGGCCTCCCTACCCTCACAGGGAAGGATTTCTTCCTTATGTCTCATCTAAATCCACCCTCTTTAGCTCAAGGCCATTCCCCCTTGTCCTGTCTGCCTGTCCAAGTGTCACTGAAGGCACTGAGTGCAGGAGAATTTCCCATTTCAGTTAATTATTGCTGATGCCGCAGATGAGTTTTAGGTGCGCTGTAATTGAGATCTGGGTAATTACAGGTGTGCTGTAGAATAAAGAAAAGGTGTGAGTGTTTCACCTGCACCTCAAACACGGCTTCTGCATCTCCAGCAGATGTGTGTGCTGGTCAGCAGGAGGCTCTGAGGGCCACAAAACTGAGGGACAAAGGGGTGTTTCACTCAGCTGGCAAACCAAGGAAGAGCCATTCATCCTCTTTCCAGAACCTCCTTGTTTCTCTGCACCATAAAAAGCCTCAAGAAATTAATCCCAGGTTGTATTGGCAACACAACAAGAGCATAATTTCATTTCCTGCTGTATGAGAGAGTTAAAAACCACCGACGGCTTAATTTCTAAGAAATTCAAATTAATGGTACTGAAATGAGCCTGGTGAGATGAACATTTCCTGATGCTTTACAAGAGCTTAGTTCTGAGTCCAGATTTAGGAGCTGGCCTTACCTCTATAGGGGAAAACCTGCCACCCCAAAATCTGCCACATGCAGGGGCTGGGCAGCTGCTGTATTTCAAACTAAGTTTACGGATTCATAAAATTCCTCCTTAGCAAAACCACCAGGGAATGACTGTGCAGGTCGTGCAAGCAGAGGAACATTTTCTGACAGTCCTAAGGGTCACAAATCACAGTGGGGAAGAGAATTTCTGCTGGTGCTGTGAATTAAACTGGGTAGCAATTACTGCCACGGTGCTGAGGGAGTTCAGCTGGTGCAGAAAAGGGGAGGAATCCGTGTGCTTTGCAGATGAAGAAAAGTTTGAAACTGCCACCTGGGGGAAATCCAAAGTTATCTTGGAGACAATGTAATAGGGAGCTGAAAAATCTTTATGTTTCTCCGTGCCTTAATTTTTAAGCTCTCTAGTCTGCAAAAATTGAGACAATTCCATGTCTAATATCCCTATTCTTGTAGTCAAAGTTTTATTTATTTTTTAGCTGCACATGTCGTTTCTGTTTAGTGTACAGCTTTCGTTTTGCTATGCAAAATATTTATTTTCTTCATTCTCGTCCTTAACTACTTGTGTTAATCCACTGCATTTCATTTCATCATCTAAAACTGCACCCCGACTTTGGTGCCCAATGCCCTGATTCTTCCAACCCAAACAACTAAGTTCCAATTTAGACATACACTACTCTCAGAGACACACTTAAAACTTATCTTTTTTTATTTTAAAGACTGCAGTCTTTTGCAACAACAGCTGTCTGAGATGAGCTAGCTTGAAATAACAGACATACCAACCAACAGGAGAATACAAAATACAATATACAGAACAATTTTGTAACTTTATACTCCCTGCTGGAGTGAAGTCATTATTCCAACATCACACACGGACGCTGCATTACACACTCGAGGCTGCAACATCTTCACACATGGGAGTCAGAGGGAATTTTTCTCAGGCTTACTTTGGTGTAAGTAATCCCTGGGGTATTAAGCATCTTTGTATTTCTATCCTAGAACATCTGAAAGCTGTGAGGGCTCACATCTCTCTTTCATGTGCCGGTGGTGGGTCGTGCTGCAGAGCTGCTGTGCACCATTTATCACCTCCCTCTCCTGCAGCTCTGACCACCAGCTCACAGCCCTGGTCCTCATCCTGCACAGCCCCTGGTTCTGTCCTTCCACTGATATGCTCCTGCTGCACAGTCAGAACTGCTGCTGCAGTTCCAGTGATTAATTCTTGCCTGGCTCCCCAGAGTATCACGGGTGTGGCTTTCAGAAAATACACATTAATCCCCTGCAACCTGTTCCTGCCCCCGAGGGCACCCCCAGGGCCAGAATGCACCTGCACCCTCGGGAACACCGACTATCCCACTTATTTTGAAAAAAATTAGCAGCTGGCAGGAGGATTGTGTGACTTCAGGTGCAGCTGTGATGAGGAACAGCCCAGCACATGAAGTGTCCTCACCACCCACTCAGTTACTTTCTGCCTCTCATAAATGATGGAGCCACCTGGCCACTCTCACATCATTCCCTTGTCCTTCCTCCTGTGATTGTGACAAATTCCTCTTCCCATCCTCGGGTAATGGTATTTCTGTCTCGTCTGGGAAGGTATTGAGATGAGGGAGCTGTCAGTGCATAACATCCCATTGCATCCTGTGCTGCTTGTATAAAACATTCTGATCTCCCCATATTGAAACAGCACGAAATGCATGGAAATTTGGGGGATTGCATCTGGGTTTTGTTTGCTTTCTTGGTGAAAGATGGTGTCTGCCATAACCAAACTACGGTTTGGCAAAAGAGAAAAATGGGCTGTCTTAAAAAAATCGATATTGAAACCGCTTCAGGGCACTCCTGGAAGTATGTATTTATAGAAGTTTGAAATAGCTGAGGAAAAAACCAACAACACTAGGGCAGAAAAGTTCTTCCTTCTCCGAGTCAAAAACCACCTGAAGCAGAGGTTTTCCTCTTTGCTTGCCTTGCTCTGCCTTCCACAGGCACCGGTGCTTTCATGCTGTGTGCCTGCAGTGCCTAATTAAGCACCAAGCCCTGATCCCCAGACTGGGGAGACACAAAGAAGGGCCAAGGAAGAGCAGCTCAGATTCTCCTTTCTCAAACCTCACGGCAGAAACTCACGTGTGAGTACAGGAGAAAAGCTGACCTGAAGAATAACTGCTAAAAACGAATTGTTCTTTGCACACATGCAAAGAACAAATAAGAACAAATGCACGAAGTGTATTTGTCCCTGCAAGAGAGGAGGGGAATGTAATTAATAATTGGAATAATTCGCATTAACTATAGAAAATAATACTATAAGGGATTGTAACAGTAGCATATAAAATATAACTAACAAAAGGTAAGGGGGGGGAATGCCAAACTTCCAGAGAATCCTTCGCAAATACATAAGAATTAACCAAGTAATAAAAGCTCTAGCCAACAGCAACTGCTCCATACAGATGCAAATAAGACAACCATCTCCCAGCGATGAGGAACCCTCCATGAATCTGAAAAGGAGGGATACCCAGATCAGCACCACTGGAGTGTGACCATCAGATGCTAAAGATTCACCTTAAACTCCATCTCATGGATATTCATAGCCATAAACTAGTTTTTGGAAACACGGAGCCCCTAGACAGAAAAAGACACCTGGACTCCATCATCCCGAGAGATGATCGACCTCTTCTTCAAAAATCACCTTAAGACTGTTCCAAGAATTTATGTGATCCCTTTAGCTATGAATCTGTATAGGGAAACCACTTAAAATGAAAAACCTATTGTAATTTGCCCTTCCTTGTAACAGTATAAAGCTGTACCCAAAATTTCCCATTTCGGTGGACTGTCAGGGCCTAAGCCTTATGCTGGACTCTGGTAGGACAGCCCTCATCAATCCCCGGACTCGGAGTTGTCCAAATTTATTATTGTCGCTAATTAAAATTTTTTTCAATAATTTTGATAATAAATCATTATTATTAAAAATCGGCTACTTCATTTTTAACAGGGAGAAAGCCTGTTTGCATTGCAGCAGTGCCTGGGGCTCATTAACAAACGGGATTAATGAAGATGTCCTCAGCCCTCCACTGCAGGGGAGACAGCAGGCGGGGATGCACTCATCTCGTCCCCCACGTCTGTTTTACTGCAGTGATGCTGGTGGCACGGGATTTCCTGCTGATCCCCGGGAGAAGAAGACCTCCACCCCGCCCCAAGGACCCCTTTCCCCCTGGAATGCTGTCATTCCATGTGTATCCCATGTGATATAAACACCAGGAGGAGGATGCCCAGTCTAGCACCCAGCCTGCTGTGATTCGGCAGGGGGTGAACCTGATTACCCGAGGTTAATTACCGACCCACATTTGTAAAGCTCAACGTTTATTAACGACTTGTTTTCTTCGGGGGAGAGATTAATTGCTGTTCGCCCTCAGAAGACACATGAAGGAAATTTGTCCCCGAGAGAAAGCAAGCAGAAATGCAGCTTCCAAGCCCAAGCTGCATGCAGGGCACGAGAAGAGATTGGAAGTGACTGCCTCTTCCTTCCCAGGAAATGTCACTGCTCTCGCTATCAATGCAGCGAGGCAGTTTAAGTGACAACCAAGAATCCAGTAGCATTTCCAGTGTCATTTTCCCGAGCAAGGGCTCTTGCTGCTCGCTGAACTCCCTGCTTGGCCTCGGTTATCTGCAGAGTTCAGTCCTCTACCCCCTTTCTGATGGGGCCAGTCCCTGCTCCCAGCTGCTCCAGACACAAAACATTGACACGACAGCCCTCTCTGGACCCTTCCCTTCACCTAATTGTTATGATGGGTCCCTCTAATTCGTGTGGGATTGTGTGTGATGTGCCATTGCATCACTGGAATTATTCAGGGCAAAGAATGATGAGTGGTTTGTGGCCCAGTGAATAGCAAATGCTGCTATTCTTACGCCAGTCTTAGGCTTGGGCTTTGTCTTAGTGACAAGCCTATTCGATGACATTAAAGGAAAGGGAATTGGAGAAAATGGTCAAGGAGAGAGAACCTTTGTTTTCTGTCCCTCATTCCAGTCTCCCTGGAATGTGAGGAGTAGCAGTGAACAAAGAGAAAGCACTTGAAGCATTGAAACAGAATGATAAAGCAGCAATGCCTTTGGGATAAACTGCTTTTCTGCTCATCTGGAAGGTCAGTGGTCCAGTTTCTCTCATACTTTTTACCAGGATAAAGATCAGATGTCCAAAAGAATCAGCAATTTGAGGGGTCTGTGCTCAGCTTGACCAAGTGATTTTAGGAGCCACTTGAATCAGCAGATAATCAACAAGAGTTGTGGAACCTGTTCAAGAAAACAACTCAATACTCTGTGCTTTAGCCAGGAAAGGAGCTCACCCATACATTTCCCCAGAGACTTTTCCAGGAATTTGGAAATGGAAGTAGTAGGAGAACTGCTGCTAGTTCTGGTTTTGCTCTGGTTGGTCTAGAATAAATCAAGAGTCACCCAAAGCAGAGGAGGAAGCCTCTGTCTGCCTCAAGTGACCAGCCAAGGACACCAACAACTCCCCCCATTCCTGTTTTGGTCCCAGATGATGCAGTTCATCACCTCACTGTCTCCAAACCTACCATGTTAGTGGTCAGAACTGGAGAGTAAGTGCCCACTGGTTCATCTGGAGTACTCTGTACACAAGGTTTTGCTTTCTCCCATACTGTTCCTGACCTTAAGGGCCTTAAAATGCAGAGCCATGCTGCTTTAGCTTTCAGTCTGTTGACAAATTTAATCATCAAGGCACAGACTGGCTTTTGGGTACACAGAATGAGATTACAGTGGAGAAACCAGTTTTGAACATTCAAATGAAAGTTCAGTTTGATAAGGGCTCTACAGCCCCGAGCTGCCTCAGCTCAGATCCATCCTGCACTGGGATTACTCGGGAATCTCAGATTATGGTTTTACAGCCAGGAGACTCTGGTATTACAGACGGACATGATCTAATTTCAAGTGGGAAGACTGTGGAAAATGAAATTGCAGGACTGGGCTCCTGACACACACAGTTTCACATGAAAAAATAGAAATAGGATAAAAAAATATACCGCAACACCCACCCCCCAAGTTAAAACCAAACATCAGGAAGCAGTGGGAAGGTTTCCCTTTATACACCCGAGGTGGTCAGCAAGGTTATTCTGCAGGAGGAGACAGGGGCAGATCACAGCCCATGAGCCTTTTCCAGCTAAGGAGCATTACAAACAGAGCAAAACCTCCTCCACAGGCATGATTCAGGCTGGTGAGCAGAAAATCCCAACTACCTGCTGGCAGAAACTGGGGGCAGCAGCCTCCAGCAGCCCAGATGGGACCCACTTGCTGCACGTCAGACAAATGAGGCACACGGGGAGAAATAACAGCAAAAAGAGAAGGAGGTAACTCACAGCAATGAGCTGGTAGGAGTTGTTCATCATGGCTATGAGCATGTTCAGCAGCACAACGAGGGAGATGACGTTGTAGGTCCCAAACATCGTGGCCCCAACAAATTCTGTGAACTCGTGCCTGGCCTTCACGTTGGTGACGTAGAGGTTCAGCAGCCCGAACACAGACCAGAAGAGTGACTGGAGGGTCTCGAAAAGTCTGCAAAGAAAGGCAGATTTATAGCTGATGCTGGGGGGTGGAAAATGATCTTTGGGTGGGGAGCACACAGATATTGGGAGACACCACAGAGCAGCCACTCAGCACAGCCATTTACCCCTCCCTGGGGACACCCTGTGCTCAGCCACCAGCCATGCTTGTGAGAGCTGTCCCATCCACAGCATTTGCTGTCTGTCCAAGAGCCCAGTCCACATCCTTGTGAGATGCAGTGAGCACAGCGAGCCCAAGGCTCCCTTTCCCACTCTGCACACATGCAAAGAACAGCCACAATATATTCTATTTAATTAAAATTGCCATGCTGCGATACTGCTGCTATCTATAAACTCTCCTGTTTAATCAGTGCCTGCATCATTAACATGTCTGCAGGATAAATGCTCAGGGAACCCATCCCCAAGTGCAGCGTGACTGCAGCAGTTCAGCAGTGCACAACAAGGCACCACGAGGTGGGACTTGGCAGAAATCAGCCACTTTCACCTTTTGCTCTAATACAGGCTGAGAGCTTGCAATTGCTTCAGCTGCTGTGACACTGTTTGGAATGCACATCCCCAAAATGCTGCTCTGTTTGCAGTGCACCTGCCCAAAATCCTGCTTTGTTTGCAATGCACCTGCCCAAAACGCTGTTTTGTTTGCAGTGCACCTGCCCAAAATCCTGCTGTTTGCAATGCACCTGCCCAAATCTCTGCTGTGTTTGCAGTGCAACTGCCCAAGTGTTTGCAATGCACCTGCCCAAAAATGCTGTTTTGTTTGCAATGTACCTGCCCAAATCTCTGCTGTGTTTACAGTGCACCTGCCCAAAAATGCTGCCCTGTTTACAGTGCACCTGCCCAAAACCCTGCTGTGTTTGCAGTGCACGTGCCCAAAATGCGGGTGGCCCTGAGTAGTTGGCGCAGCAGCTCCCACCCACCACGGGCAGAGTCCCTGGCAGAACCCTGGAACCACTGCTCAGTAATGACTCAGATGGAAGAGTCATCACATTAATTCAGCTCAAGAGTTCCTCTTCTTTTGAAGGCTTCCTTCCCTAGATGAACTGGACCCGACCCCACCGAGCTGATGAGATCATCACAGGTCTCTCTTTGCTTCAGCCACAGACAAGTGACCTTTCGCAGTCTCATCAGCTGCGTAATCAGCAATCTAAATAATTGCTCTATTTGGGCATCTTTCTTTTTGGCTTTTCAAAATACGGCATTTATATCATCTCAAAATGACATTTATATGCTTGTTTAAGAGTTTCCATTTTGGCCTGAGGTCAGCAGATGTTTTCAAATGCGACTACTAGACAAATCAATATGAATAATTCAGATGCTTTACTTGACATACCAGGAATCTGTTCTTCCGTCATCTCCAGGCATTTGTTCACATCTATCCCCATGCCTTATATGAGGATTCAGTTTATACTTTGTGGATGCATCTCGTGTTTTTCACTGGCCAAAATCATAAAGATGCTTTAAAGCAAAAAACCTTTCTCCCAAAGCTCAGGCTGTTTGTGAGGCTTGTTAAAGAGCTGAGGTAGTAAAATAAGGCTTAACCAAAGAATGCCAAGCATTTCTTAACTAGAAGTGGTGGAGTGCTAATGGTCTTTTAAAATATTTGTAATATTTTTACTATTAACAGTAGAAATACTGCTTGGGCTGTAGGCACAAGAGAGACAGAGGTTCTCATCATTAAACTGCAATCAGTTCTAAAAGTGGTAAGTGCCTTGTTCTGGATGCACAGTGTTACCCAGATGTGTAATTTGGGCCCAGACTAAGGCCAACACGTTCACACCAGGTGGTTCCTGCAGCTCTGCACAGCAGTGAGGCTGTGGAGCTGTGTCCTCAGTGCTCAATGACAGGACAGCTCCACAGCCTCTGTTCACAGCCCATGTTTTGGGGGGGCCCACACTACTTTGGAGAAGCAGCTATAAAGAAACAGAATTTTGGAAATTGCGACTGAGACGCTCTCATGTCCTGCTGAGTGTATTTTGAATCCTAATCAAGCAGAAGAATTCTCAAAGCTCCAGCACTCTCCATGCAGCTTAGAGAGAGCAAGTGCCCCCTCTGCCACAGAATCTGTACCCAGGGGGAATGACAGCATCACCCTCCAGAGAGAAAAAGACACAGCAGGCAGGGAGCTGTGACTTCCCCCACCCCTTCCTCCTCTTCCTCACTCTCATCTCCCCCCTTCAGTCGCCAGCCTCACAGCTATAAACATATTTTCCAATCATCTGCCTAAGCAGCAGGCACTCTGCTTTCTGAGGGATGGCAAGGCCAAAGCAGAGAACCTTAAATTATTCATGACTTCCCCTCATTGCTGTCACAAAGGAATATTACTTTTCCATGATCTGTGTGTGCAATGCAGAAAATCTCCTCACCAAGAAAACGCTAAACCCGCCGTTTGAGAGCAATAGGAAATAATGTGCCAGTAAATAAGTGTCACACTTGACACGAGCTGCACACGCACCAGGGGTGTCCTCTTTGCTCCCCTCACAGAATCAGAGCTCATTGTGTGAGCCCAGGAATGCTGCTGGGAACCCAAGTGCACTGATTCAAAGCTTTTCAGATTTATTCCTTCACGAGGAATGAACCACGAGCAAAGTCAGGGTACCCGGCTCTGGCTGGGCTGGCTCCAGCCTCGTTTGCTTTCCCCCCTCAATCCAAAATTTGGATCTGCCACTGCCCCATGCCGTGCATCTGCTGCCCAGCCAAATGTCAGCTTGTGCTGGGGGTGTTAATAACGGGCATTTAAACTTTCAAGAACGCATTAAATAAATTTCTTAAGCGAGCCTCAAACAAAAAGTACCTGCAGAGTGTTCTGTCCCCTGCCAGGAGACCTCACTCCTAATGGATCCCCTCCCACTGTGATTTTGTTTTACACAAACCTCCGCCACAAAGGCTGAGCCCCCTCAATTTCCTTTCTGTGCTACGTTCCCTTGGCAGGGGGCTCAAATGAATGTTGGGGTGGCAGAAACTGTGGTTAGTATTTAAGCTGATCTACACACTTAGCAGAAAATGCTTCTTGTATAATTTTTAGCTCCCAAGACATTACACCTCCTTGCAGACTTCAGGATGGTTGGTTTGTTGCTTTGGGGTTTTTTTCCCTGCTGGCCCAATGCTCTTTTTCTTCAGTCAAAGCCTGCTGTTGCTTTCTCCACTTACCTGCCCCAATGAAATCTGTAAAAAAACCGGTTTGCAGTGGGGGCAGGCCCAAACCAGAATGCAGAACTGAACACATCTGCTCACCACAGCTCAAGAGAAAGGCAGGATTTTGTACTGGATTTTGTGGGTTTGACCCTTCCTGAGGTAGAATTTACCCCTTAACACACACTGTGCTTGCCAAACCTTCCTCCCTCTGGCTGCTGCATGGATATGGATGCAGATCAAGGAATAGTATTTGTTATTTAATTCCTTTGCAAGGGCAGCACGACACATTTCTGGGGCATGTGAGGCAACTGAAACAGAAGAAAGTCTGAAATCTTTAATTCTGTTTCTCATCAGCACAGTGCAGGTCCATTCACTTCCCCCAGACAGGATCTCATGAGAAAATTAATCCAGCCTGTGGTGTTCCTGCCCTGCAGTGGGAAATGGCACATGCCTGGTCCACCAGGTCATGCTGCTCTTGAAGGATGGGCTCTATCCCATAAAAATTTTGTATTTCTTTTAGGGGAGAGCCCACAGGATAATTCTGGAACCTTTCCTCTCCCAACCAAGTCATGTGGCCTCAGCCATCATCTGTTTTTGATAATGGTGCAAATGCGTCCCAAATCCTTTCTTAACCCCAAGCCTTCAGCTGACAGAGGGTGGAGAATTATTGGGCATCATGACAAGTTTTATTTAATTTAGCATAAAGTGGTGGACAACAGTTTTGTTTTGCTTGTTTGCAGGGCGTGGGCCTTTTTCTAGACCGTGCTTTATTTATTTCTCCTGCCATTGTGAGTTAAGTACTGTGCAAGCAGCAAGAACAATTGGGTGGGGGCTGATTATTATAATTATTTCTACTATTAGTAATTAAAACAAATACATCAGCAAGACAATTCATGTCATTTTTCAGCATGTGCTCTCTCTTTCAGCTCTGCCAGCTGTCCTCACAGCAATTTCCATGCCAGCATCTCAGTAAAGTACCAGCATTCCCAGCAAAAAAAAAAGGTTCTGCTGGGATTTTAGTCTGCAAGGAAATCAGAGATGCCTGCAACATGAAGTATCCATAGAAATGGTGTAGGTGAGATTGTTGTTGTTGCTGTGTCACATTATTTATTAATACCTGTTTTTACTGGGTTTTATCCCTTATTTTCTTCATTTTATTCAGATTCCCCTCCTTTCTTCAGTAATTAGGCAAAACAATTGCTGTGGCAAAAGGACACTTCCTTTCTCAAATACACTGAAATTGTGCATAATAAGATTTAACTTGCAGGATCATGTAAGGAAACTCCTTGGTCCAGAACTGAAAGTCTCCCCCCGCCAGACCTCAGANTTATTTATTAATACCTGTTTTTACTGGGTTTTATCCCTTATTTTCTTCATTTTATTCAGATTCCCCTCCTTTCTTCAGTAATTAGGCAAAACAATTACTGTGGCAAAAGGACACTTCCTTTCTCAAATACACTGAAATTGTGCATAATAAGATTTAACTTGCAGGATCATGTAAGGAAACTCCTTGGTCCAGAACTGAAAGTCTCCCCAGCTCAGCAGAATCTCTGCCCCACTTACCTCCCACCTTTCCTGCAGAGCCAAGCACCTCACCTGGTGTTTGCAAATTAAAAAATAGAGGCTCTGTCAGCGCAGTGACAGACAGCAGGCAAAGGCAGGGCAGACAGGGGACGGGGGAAGCAGCCTCACAGCAGAAAGGAGAGGATGTCTTACGTGGAGAAGGCATTGTTCTGTTTCTCACATCGGATCCCCTTGCAGTTGTTGGGTTCCTCCGAGGCACTGGTCTCATAATAAAAATAAAGCTGGTTCAGTCCGTTGGCAAAAGCCAGAAGCACCAGACAGTAGATAAAAAGGAATTTGAGGATGTCTAGCAGCATGCGTCCCAGAGAGATCTGCAGGGGCCCCAGGTGTGAGTTGGCTGTAAACAGGGATATGAGACGCAGGGAGCTCAGGATGTTGGATATTGCAAAGAGGGCTTCTGCAATCAGAGTCGGGTGCCACATCTCCCACTCCTCCCTGGGCCGGGAGCCGTTGTACTGCAGGAGAGAAAGAACAAGAGCAAGGGTTTAAAAGCGAGTTGTGTTGGAACGAGTCTGAGATGAGTCACTCCCACTGATTCCAACCCTTCCCAGGTAAATCCCAACCAGGGGCTGTGGCACAAAAAGGGCTTTTAACCCCTTGCATCTCAGCTGCCCCCTTACATCTCAGCTGCTGTCAGACTCACAGTCAGGACATAGGACTGAAGCTGACTTGATGAGGGCAGAGATGAATTCAGAATTTATGAATTCTGCCTTATTATTCTGCATTATGACCCCCTCATAATGAGAGATGTAGGAACAGGTTTTATTTAGAGACTTTGGGTATGTTAGCTGTTCTTAGCCTAAAATGAAAAATTAGGATTTTTTAAAATTTGTTTTACTCTGAGTTCACAGTCTGTGGGTTCCTTATGTCCATGAGTTCACACACAACCTCCTTCTCTTTCAACATTTAAAGGGGTTCAGATTTTAGCAGCTTCCAGATGTAAATTTCCAATTACTTTTGTTCTCTTTTCTCCTAA
>VYZR01121759.1:0-29157 GCA_013400675.1 Oxylabes madagascariensis
TTTTTTTTTTTTTAATGGGCTTGATACTTTGAGCCATTAAAGTTCACATTTTGCAAGTCCTGCTCCTGGTCTTTAAGGGTGCAGATTGCTAATGAAAGCTGATCAAGTGCCTTGGGTTCTGAAAGAAATCCTTTATATAGTGTGACCTGTGATAAAATCTCAGGAGCTGAAAATGCTGCTGTGCTAATCCTGTTATTTCCTATCACTGAATGCTGATATACAAACAATTTGGAGAGTCAGTTTGATCGAGCTGGCAGCTGAATTAATCACATGGTCACTTATATTAGGGGATAAATAAGCAGCAGCTCCTCTGAGGAGAATTGTACATTCATTGAAAGATGCTGCAAGCCTCTTCCTGCATTATCTGATTATCTCTTTGCCCTCATTTGGTGTCTCTAGCCCAGCGCTGATGACTGTATTCAGTGAAACTTCCTCCATTCAGTGGAGCTGGTTGGAGGTTATTTACAATTTATTTCCTCATCAGTTTTGATAAATCCTGGTGGTTTGAGTGCCACTCATTCTCTCCACGCTGACAGCCACAGCATCTCTGCCTCTAATAGGGAAAGCAGAGCCTGGAATGAGAGGAGAGCTCCCTGTCCTCTCTAATCAGCAGCTCTGAAATCACTCAGGGTTTGCCTCGTGCCTTGGCTGTTTCTGCACCTTCAGCTGCTCCAGCTAAAGGGCACTGCTCGGGGTTTATGACCACAGAAAATCTGTCAGCCTTACTTTACAGGTTTTTTTAATGAGGACTCATCCCGTGAACTGCTCTGAAATATGAGGTGTCATCTTGAAAGGATGAGGAAAGAGAAACCCCTGGGACTCCCCGTTAAGTGTTGCTCACTGCCTCCCTTCAGTGGCACTTTATGCTGTTTTAAGGACCTTTCACTGTGATCTAAGCATTTTTGTGAGATCAGACTGCTTTGCCTGAAGTTTTGCTTCCATGCTTTGCTTTTTGCCTTTACTCATCATCTCCATTCCTTTGGATGTTGCAATTGGTTTCCTAGTGAACACAATTATTTTTCCTTTTCTTCTCCTTCAAATTCTGTGGCATTTCTGATTAATCTCTATGAATAAACCCACACTTGGAGCAGGGAGATCTCCTTTCCAGAATACAGGGCCAGCCCCACCACTGCTGCAGCTGAACAGAGCTTTTACAACAAATCTCAACTTTTGCTCAGTTTGCATGTCTGGCACGTGGGGAAAAACACATCAGAATCCCATCAATTCTTTCTTAATCTTGCTCTGAAGTTCAGCAGGATGAACAAGAGTGTTCCACTGCTGTGAAAGCAGCTCTGCCTGCAGGGTTTCACTGGGACAGGGATGTGCAGGAGCTGTTTGGGGTGCTCTGTTCAGGGATGTTTCTGGCATTAAACTGAGTCCAGGCAGCACAGCTCCCTGAGCACCAGTTTGTTTTGCACTGGGCTTTTGAAACAGGTATAAATCTTACGGCTTTTGATATTTCACCCACCAGACTGCTGAAATAAGTGCACAGAATATGAGCAGGAACAGCATCATCTGTCTGAAAAGCAAACAAAATTAATCCTCCCCCACGCTTTGATTTTGGCAATGCCTCTGCCAAAAAAAAACTCTCATCAACCTAAGTTTATCACCCATGTCTTCAGGCAAAAATCTGTGACAAGGGCTCAGTCCCTTTTGCTGTTTTAAACCATTCATGCTGATGTTCCAAGCCTCAAGCAAGTTTCTTTCAACTCCTTAAATATCTCACATCCTATTGCTTTCAGGCTAGGGGTGATTCTTCTTCATGTGTAAGGAGCCAGGTAAAAAACAAAGGAAATAAGGATAAAAATAATTTCCAGGTCCTGGGGAAGAAAGGGGGAAGAAAGTTCAGCCTGGAAGAGAATAATGTCAAGCCCAGTGACACAAAATACTGCAGTGCAGACAATGGGTAAAGAAGGAATACTATGTGTGACCAGATTGTGCCAGCAGGTGAAATACAAATGTGTGCTCACTTTTGTAATCTAAAAATTCTCAGGGATCTTTCAATGGGTCTGTAGTTCTGCATTATTTTTTTTAAGTTGAAAACCAGATTATTTGGGTGAGAAATACAAGGCACTTCCCCCACACCTCTTTTTTCCCCCCATTAGCTTCCTTAGTGACCCAAGACTGACAATTTCAGCTGTTTCTTGCTGCCTTACATTGTGCCTGACTGAATTCATCTACTTGGCTTTTCCTTTTTGTTCAAACATTCCCAAACAACACCTGCATTGTTGCTACTTTTTTCCAAAGCCATTTCCAGTCAAGTAGCAAAAAAAAGGGGAGGTTTTACTCCCTTTTGCTGCTTTGGAGCTCCAGAATATCATTTCTCAAATGCTTCAGCATGGGGATGCTTGTATTGGCATTGGCAGACTGACATCTCTCTCAAAAATTATTCAGAACACTCTTTTCAAAAAGAAAAACTTTCTTATCTAAAATGAGAAATTCCTACCAGCCCTAATTTGCAGGAAATGCTGCCTGACCCCCCTCTGAACTCAAGGTCAGCTTAAGCTCTCTCTGGGTAAGAATATAATAGAGAAAGATATAATTATATATATAAGGATATAGAGCTATATAACCCTGATTGTGTTTCCTTTGGTGAGAAAGGCAAACGAAAGATTTTGAATCTTTCATTAATCCTGTGGAAAGTTTCTTAGGTTGATTTTAAATTACAGCTTCTTTGCTCCTTTTTTTTTTTTTTGAAAAGAGTGTNTTTTTCTTTTTTTTTTTTTTTTTTTTTTTACTATATGTTAATATACAAGAATCTCTTCAACTTTCTTTGATCAGAACTGCTGGAGATTTACATTTATTAAATGAGGTGAAGGTCAGTGTTCTTACTGGGAGACTGCATTTAAAGTACTGAGCTGCAAAAGGGAAATACTGAAAATAAAATTTTTTTTTAAATGGTTGTAGCATTTATTATAATTTCATAGGTTTGGAGTTCTTGATGAGAAGGAAAAACCTATCTAAATAAATTGCATTTCTATATGGATAGCTATTTTAAAGGATGTTTACTGTGCTTTAACCCTGAAGCACCCCTTGTAAATCATAGGTAAGAGGAAATCTAAACCAGGCATTAAGTGAGTGACAGGTAGAAGTATTTAAAATATTTGAAACAATAGGAAGATAACTTTAACCATCTGATTATTTCAGATTTGAGTTGTTTGATCTGATTTAGATAACTTATTCTTTATTCCAAGGCAGATTTCAACTGGTGGATGCAAAGTTGAAGTGGATGCCCCATTGGTCAGGGCTTTTATTCAGGATGTGGCAGCACTGGGTTTATTTCCAGAAAATGCAGTTATGGATGCAAAGTGGAGCAGCTCCAACGGGAAAGGCTGAAGAGAACCCAGCAGGTCAGCAGTGCAGAGGGCAGGGAATTCAGGATTCAGGGGATTCAGAGGAATTCAGGGTGGTGTGGGAGGCCAGAGGTAAATCCCCCTCAGTCACATCCAATCTTCCCCCTTCTGGGTGAGAACCACACCCCTGGTTGGACTGCAGAGCTCTTGGAGCAATTCACATCAACAAAATGAAGTTCAGTCTGGTGAAGTGCACTCTTTCTGGCCAAAGAATTTCACTTCAGGAAAATTCCCCTTCTGCTTGCCAAGTTTGTCCTTGCTCTGGCTGTATGGAGGGGCTGATGCATCTCCTCCTCCTCCTCCTCCTCTGGCACCCCCAGGACTTCACCTACTGGGTCCTTGGTGCTCTCTGGAAGGCAGAGCCACAGCCCAGGCTCTGACAAATCCAGCACTGGTGGATTTTCTGTCCCCCAGCAGTTTCCTGTCCTGCTGGCTGCTTTCCATGCTCTCTATTTCTCCTCTCAAACCAACACACAGCATTACTGGTGATCAGCTACCCATTAACACAGGTAAATAATTCTTACCTTTATTCCTCAGCACCACAGCCAGGCTGAATTTTGGGGTGCCAGGTGCACGGGAGTAGCCCTGATTTCATGCCTAAGATGTTTTAGTTTCTGAATTTCTTTTTCCAGGCAATTTTCTGTAAACAAGAGAAATGTTTTTGTAACTATACCTATGTTATCCATTCTTTCTCACAGGAGGGGCTTCTTGAGTCCCTCTGGTTTTGAGCAATGTAATTTAAAAAGTTTACCTTTGTTTCACCAATCAAATTAATCTGTGTAAAATAGTATAAAAGAGAAACACATCCCAAAATAGAGAAGTCATTTTTCTAGCCTTCTGATCTCAAGAGTCTGTGTCGTTTTTGGTGTAAAACAGCGACACACGGGGACAGTGTGGCTGTGCTCTCATCGTGTCCCCTGGTGCCCCCCCGTGCTCCCCTCCCTCCTGTCCCCACCTATCCCCTTGCTCAGAGGTCACTGCTGGGATCATTCTGCATTGATTTTCCACGTTCCTCAGACTCCCAGCTCCTGCTGGGAGCTCCCAATTTCCATAATGATGTGCTTAGCGATCGTTGCCATGTGCAGGAATAATTAATTTCACAGTTTGGGAAGGGCACGCTCACTTGCCAGACTGGATTCTTTTTAGTGTCAACTCTCTTGAAATGGTGACATCATTTTCTCCTCTGTTGTCTGGCAACTTTGATTTTTTTTTCCTCTTTTTGATTTTTTTTTAACTTTCTGAACAGAAATAAAATTTTCCCTCCTTATTATTCCAGCTATTTTTTTAAATTGCAAACAAATCATATCTTTTTTCACACAAGCTAAGAAAACATTTAGGGTGTCCTGGCTTTCTGCTGGCCCTGGATGGGGGTGCCCCCTAAGCCCCTGGTCCATTTACACTCTGTGCACTCACAGCCTCACTACTTTGAGGTGGGCAGGGATTAATCTCTCTGCACCAAGGTCATTTCTCTTCTCATAATTGTGTAAAATACTCCTAAGACCTTTTTTGGGGGTTATTTAGCACCCTTGCACTGTACCATGGCTGTAGTGGGGCCATGAAGTGACTAATCAGCATTTCTGTGTCCATACTTGCTGTAACTTGTATGGAAATTTTTATTTGGCAGTGGCTGGACAAGGAGTGATGGGGAAGAAAGAAAGAAAAATGTCACTTATATTTGCTCTTTGCTTGTGTGACAATTTATGAGTCAGCCATAGCCTAAACTACAATTCCTCTGTCCTTCAGAGATCTCCAAGTGTTTATTTTCAGCAGGAGTTAGGACCAGGTCTCCATAATGTTATCACTCAACAGCAGATGCAGCTTTGAAACTATTGGTGGTGTTTATTCATCTGTGCAGGAATGAAGTGAATCTGCATCGAGGAATTTCCAGAGATTTCATACAAATTGCTGGAATTAGTTCTTTCCATTTTTAGTAGCAGTAGTTCATGGACCTACATGCTGATTTTTGTAATTGTTTCTGATTATAAGGCAATGTCAAATGTCCTGTAAGGTTTGAAAAGCCTTCCTACTTTTTAGTCTTAGGTTCCCTTTTGCTTAAAGAACAGGAACAAGCTGGGAGTTGCTGTTTTCTTACATGAGCAAAGGAATAAAGAAGACCAAGGTTTTAAAGGCCTCTACATTATAAAACAGGTTAGATTCTCTTGACATTGTATTTTTTCCCATCGCACAATGGGATTCAGAGGAAGTGGAAGAGTTTAAGTGAGCTTAAAGAGATGATTTGTCAAAGGTGGGATTTCTGGTGATGCAGGGATGCAGATTTCTCCTGCTTATCCTACAGTTTTTCCTCTTACAGTTCTTGTCAGTAGAAACTCCTTTTCTGCAGACTGAGAATTGCCAAGTATGATTTATTTCAGAGTCTCAGCCCTGTTGTTTTCCTCTCTTCCTGTACTTTTAATGGTTTGTGATCTTGGCCGTGCCCAGCTCTCGGGAGTTTGGGAATGATTTGTGCAGCCAATGAAACCATAGTGTAGGCTGAGGTCAGCCCACTGTGACTTGCAACAATTTCCTTTGATGCAATGGGGGTTGCTGGATGCACTATTTATGCCTGATAATAGGGGGAAAAGCACACAACAACTGTGGAGTTGCAAAAAAGAAAACAAATGATAATTATAAAAAATGACACTTGTGGCTGTTGGGATGGCAGACTGTGCAAGGAAAACCTCCAGCATGAGTTTGCTGCAGCCAGAGTCAGGGAATGTAAAGAGGAATAAAGCAGGACCCTCTTCATGCTGTGATTAACAAGAAGTCTGTGTCTCAGCTCATTTCTACCCTCTAACAAGAGGGCTGCTGCAACAGAGGTGACCTAGGAATGGTTTCCATGGCAGGGCAGAAGAAAATGATACTGAAAACCTGAGCCCGTCCGTGAGCGACTTTCAAATGACTCTGAAAAGCTGGTGACATTTTTGGGTGCCCATCAATCCTTTGGTGGATGAGTCAGTGGTGTGTCTCAGCCCTGGGCATGACAGATGTTTGCTCATAAGCAATTAGAGGCTGTTCTGACTTCTGCTGTCCCCAGAGCTGATCTCTGCTGCTGGAGCTGCAGAGCCTGACAGGAAAGCAACTTGTCCTGCTGTGTGCTAGGCTGGCACTGCCTGGGAAATGGATTTGATTCCCACAATGAGCTCAGAAACAAAAAAATTCCTCCCATGGGTATTGGATGTTCTTTATTTAAAAATAACCTTTTTTTATCTAAATGGTATTTTAAGTTGTATCAGCCTCCACATATTTTCTCTCTTTTTTTTT
This sequence comes from Oxylabes madagascariensis, assembly GCA_013400675.1. Lineage (NCBI taxonomy): Eukaryota > Metazoa > Chordata > Aves > Passeriformes > Timaliidae > Oxylabes > Oxylabes madagascariensis. Next base: position 6,615 of record VYZR01121759.1, read on the forward strand.
TTCTTTATCTGTTTTTGGCAACCTTAAGAGGTAGAAAATTCCTCACAAAAGACAGGACCTTGCCTTTGTTAGAGACCATTTTTCCACTTGTAAGTGTGAAAAAAAAATCAATGAGAAGCAATCAGCAAAACCAAGGCTACCAAACAATAAAACCGTGGAGTACAGAAATTATCTCGAACTATAATACCCAAACCTTCAGCTCTCGTGACCTTTCTGCTTTGCAGGGTGCACGTGGGTGAAACCACTTGAATGCTGATAATTTTTCAATGTCATCCCACAATCCTTGTTTGCTCCTGGCCAGAGATAAGTTACCTCACAGCTCTTTGAGGCAGAATCATAAACCAGTAATTTAGAATGTAATTTGGTTTGTGCAGCCCAGGGAACACAGGGAGCTCCGTGGGATTTGAGTCCTGCCCACCGTGACCCAGGTGAAGCTGTCTGGAGTGCAGAATTCGGGCTGCAGAGTGAGGGTGAGGTGGTTACACCCTGAGTAGGAGCAGTGAGGATGAGATGGAGTTGCACCCTGAGTAGGAGCAGTGCTTACAGGAGCAGTGCAGGACAATTTGTGGAATATCCATGGAAGCACAGGATGGTTGGGGTTGGAAGGGAACTTAAAGCTCACCTCATTCCCCCCCCTGCCATGGGCAGGAGCACCTTCCACCACACCAGGTTGCTCCAAGCCCCGTCCAGCCCAGCCTGGGACGTTCCCAGGGGGATCCACAACCTCTCTGGACTCTGTTCCAGTGCTTCACAACCCTCGCAGTAAAGAATTTCTTCCCATTATCCTATCCAACCCTGCTCTCAGATTACAGCCATCCCCCCTTTCCCTCTCACCCCACACCTCCCTGAAAACCTCTCCATGCTCCTTGTGAGCCCCTTCAGGCACTGCAAGGGGCTCTCAGCTCTCCCCAAAGCCTTCTCTTCATGCAGAGTTCATTCTGCTTTATTTCATAGTTTATTATTGAGCTCAAACCCTAACAGCTGTCTGTGTTCTGTGCTGCAGGTTTTGGCAGAGGTAGGAATTTCAGGAGAACTTTTCCTCCTGATTCTGACACCCTGCTATGGTTTTGGGAGTTTCATTAGGCAAGAATACTGTTGTATTGGCAGGAGGAAAACTGGCCGTGAATTGAGTTTGCTGTCCAGCTGGTGCCTGGGTCTGAAACACCAGTTTAGGAATTTTAGAATTCCTCTGAGCCTTTTCCTTCTCTTCTTTTTGTTCTACAGTTTGGAAATGGGTGGGGGATCAAGCCTAGGAGCAGGCAATTCTCCAGACAGAGTCTGAAATGGTTACAGTGAGAAAAATATCAGCATTTTAGGAAAAAATGTCATTTAAGAAGGGACTCTCACTTAGGAAAGTTTGCTGTAATTCAGACACCCCTTCTAAATGAAGCAGTGAGTAAGCTGCATAAAAAAGGAGGGTTTTGCTTTGCTGAGCTGAGCTCTTCTCTGAGTACCTCAGTCCAAGTTTGGGCTGTGATGCTTTCAGCCTCGAGGTGATTTGAAAAAAGTGGGGGAAGCAAAATGAAGTCGAGCTATTTTGGCATGCTGGGGCAAAAAGAAGAGACAGAAAAGTAGAATAGAAACCCAAGACCTCTGAAAATCCCAGTCTTTTGAAAGTAAAGTGTTATTAAGGACATAAGGATGATTTTAATGTAATTTCACACTAGGAAACACACTCCGTAGCTTTTGTGTTTTGGGGAATTATACATAAAATTATTATGAAAATAAGACAATGTATATACTAAAGGATTCAGCGACTTAAACTCCATGGAATTATAAATCTGAGGGGGACCCTGTGGCTGGTGATGCCACATGTCACACGCACCCTGGGAAGGTTTAGTGTCACTCTCACGCCGAGCAATTCCATGTCATGCAGCCCTGTTTAAAAGTGCTCCTTTCTCCCTAATCCCAGCTCCTTGCAGCACCATGTAACGGATTAAAGGACACTATCATGAAAGGGAGGAGTTTTAATTCCAGCAAATACTGGTGCCAAGGGTTTTTTCCTTCCAAAGTGTGCACAGATGCACTGAACCCCTTGGAGCAGCTCAGGCTGGGCAAGGCCACTCTGATTTGCTGCAAAAATTCTGTGACTCAGAGTAACATCTGTGATGAGTCCTCACTGCCAAATACTCCAGAGAGAGCTTCAGAAATAAATGGGACAGTTATTAAATAACTTTACAGATCAGGTGGACTTTAATTTACTAATAGTTAATGCCTCCTATAAACTAAAAAATAATGGGAGGAGGAAACTCTCCTTGAAAAATGTAATTTGTGCTGGAAGTGTGAACCCCTCAGAGGTTATCCCAGGGAGAAATTTGCCAAACGGGAAGTGAGGAGGGAGTTAGGAGGGGAAGGGACATTGAGGATGAAGTCAAATCAGAAAATTTGTTTTGTGGAAAAAACCCAAAAACTTCGTGGTGGAGGTCAGGGGAGAAAATATCCAAGCTTTCTTTTAGGGCCAGTTTGTGGGTTTAATAGAAAACAAATAAAGTGAGTTTGTGGGGATCTAAGGAAATGCAGAGTCTGTGAGAAATGGACTGGACAGGTTTGGGGGACATGGGAACAGGAAAAAGGGTCTAGATGGTGACAAACCCAAATGCTGCAGTAACTGAGGATCCAGAGCCAGGTGTGTACCTGCATTATAATCCTGCTCCTGAACGTCTCCCCTGCCACCTGAACACACAGATCAGGCTCAATCCTGATTCCCTGGCATTTTCCCCCTTTCGACCTCTGCCATATTCCTGGAAAGGTCTGAGAGAGCTGCACAGAACCAAAGCTGGTACTTCATGGGTTTTTTAGCAAATGAAGCCAAGAAGGGATCTGATTTCTGCTCATTGAAACTTTTACCTGTGGCACAACTAGAGGCTGTTTCTGTAGGATATAATACCAGCACATACCTCAGTACATACTCAGTAACAGTGTATTATGCTCTGGTATTTTGTTAGTAATATATTTAGCATTAAGAGACAGTTCTCTTTCTTAGAGAGTGAATATTGTTCTATGTGTATATGTCCTGTCTAATGTATCTTTAAGAAAAATGTACATTAACAATATACATCTATTCTTAAAATTCTCCTCTGCTAAACCACAAAAAAACCCCCAAAATACAAAAAAAAACCCAACGAGGTAAAACACCATTGAACAGAGTTTGTTTCATTGTTTGCATAACCCCCTTTTTTTTTCTCCTTTAAAAAGAAATGAAAATAATACAAATTTTTGTTCCCAGTGTGGCTCCAATGTGCCACAATTTTTAATGGAGGTGTGTGTGAGCTACACAGTGTGTTCTGAATTGAAAGCAATGGAAATCTTATTCCCCACCTTGCACTGTGGACCTTATTCCTGTAGGAAAACCATTCTCCTGGGAAAAATCCATACATGTGCAGTTGAATGATCTTATTTCATCGCTGGCATTATCTCAGGCAAATCATTTCACACTCTTAAAAGATCCACAGTGCATCTTTTCAATAACACAAATTCAGCTGGCTCTTTTAGGAATTCTGCCTCTGTTTGGCAGGTGAATGACACAGCAAAAGCACCTTGGAAAAAATCTCTTTTTTTTTTTTTTTGCTTTTGCCCCAGGAATTATTTTATTGCTGATTAAAACATTCCATGGCACCATGATAAGGCCCAGCTATTTATATTAATTGGCCTGCATGTGGGGCCTGATTTTGTGTCTCTGCAGCTGCATTGAGGGAAATTAAACTTGAGAACTCACTTGTGCACTGGACCAGTTGTTTCCTAACACAGAACAACAGCAAAGTGAATTTTTGAGCCTTTCCTTTCCCTGAGAGTCTGGGAACAAAATTGCTTTGGACCTTCTTCAAGCATTTAAATTTAACTTTTTATGTAATATCTGACTGTTGTCAGGAAAGGCTGCTGCATATTCCTAAGGCATCTCTATAATTGCAAATATAAAATTCAGCAGAGCAATAAAATATCTAGCTTCAGAGTTAAATAAGGTGAATAATTGAGTGAGAAACACAGAGCCCTTAAAACCTGCACTGCTGGCACACACTCCTGGGTGTGTTTATCATTCACTTTGTCTCTTGTAGGGTAAGGGATAACAAATCCAGGGATAACAAATCCAGGGATAACACAGGCTGCCTTGGCTTTGGAGTGGGGCTTCCACAAAAGTTGCAAACTGTGCCCAGCCCCTGCACACCCAGGGCTGTAAATCTGTGTGGGTCAGGGGGGTGTGGTGGGCACAGTTTGATGCCAGTCCCACTTTTCCAGGGCTACAAATCCATGTGGGTCAGGTGAAGGTGGTGGGCACGGTTTGGTTTGGTACCAGTCCAGTCCCAATTTACCAGAGCTGTAAGTCCATGTGGGTCAGGTGAAGGTGGTGGGCACAGTTTGGTGCCAGTCCCAATTTACCAGAGCTGTAAATCCATGTGGATCAGGTGAGTGTGAGGGGCACAGTTTAGTGCCAGTCCCACTTTTCCAGGGCCATAAATCCATGTGGGTCAGGTGAATGTGATGGGCACAGTTTGGTGCCAGTCCCACTTTTCCAGGTCTGAGCTTTGCAGTCCAGGTAAGGCAGGGCTGTGCTCAGCCCAGGGCTGCTGCTCTCCCCTTGGGTCACTCCTCGCTCCTGGCCAGTCCAGGTGTGGCTGAGCTGGACAAATGTCCTTCATTCCTCCTTCCAGCTGTCCTGGGGCTGGCTGGGCTCAGCAGGAGATCACCAGGGGGTTGGACAAGGAGCATGGGCTCTGTGCCCGCTCCATGGGCTGCTTGTGCAGCAGTTCACAGGCTGTCAGCTCCTGCTGAAGGGTGTCCAGCACTTCGAACAGCTGGGCTTTGCCTTGGGAAAGAAAATTGCAAACGTCAGCATTTGAACAATGTAAGGAAGTTGCAGTTTCACAATTGTAACAGACTCTTTTTTTCACAGGTGNTTGAGGGAAATTAAACTTGAGAACTCACTTGTGCACTGGACCAGTTGTTTCCTAACACAGAACAACAGCAAAGTGAATTTTTGAGCCTTTCCTTTCCCTGAGAGTCTGGGAACAAAATTGCTTTGGACCTTCTTCAAGCATTTAAATTTAACTTTTTATGTAATATCTGACTGTTGTCAGGAAAGGCTGCTGCATATTCCTAAGGCATCTCTATAATTGCAAATATAAAATTCAGCAGAGCAATAAAATATCTAGCTTCAGAGTTAAATAAGGTGAATAATTGAGTGAGAAACACAGAGCCCTTAAAACCTGCACTGCTGGCACACACTCCTGGGTGTGTTTATCATTCACTTTGTCTCTTGTAGGGTAAGGGATAACAAATCCAGGGATAACAAATCCAGGGATAACACAGGCTGCCTTGGCTTTGGAGTGGGGCTTCCACAAAAGTTGCAAACTGTGCCCAGCCCCTGCACACCCAGGGCTGTAAATCTGTGTGGGTCAGGGGGGTGTGGTGGGCACAGTTTGATGCCAGTCCCACTTTTCCAGGGCTACAAATCCATGTGGGTCAGGTGAAGGTGGTGGGCACGGTTTGGTTTGGTACCAGTCCAGTCCCAATTTACCAGAGCTGTAAGTCCATGTGGGTCAGGTGAAGGTGGTGGGCACAGTTTGGTGCCAGTCCCAATTTACCAGAGCTGTAAATCCATGTGGATCAGGTGAGTGTGAGGGGCACAGTTTAGTGCCAGTCCCACTTTTCCAGGGCCATAAATCCATGTGGGTCAGGTGAATGTGATGGGCACAGTTTGGTGCCAGTCCCACTTTTCCAGGTCTGAGCTTTGCAGTCCAGGTAAGGCAGGGCTGTGCTCAGCCCAGGGCTGCTGCTCTCCCCTTGGGTCACTCCTCGCTCCTGGCCAGTCCAGGTGTGGCTGAGCTGGACAAATGTCCTTCATTCCTCCTTCCAGCTGTCCTGGGGCTGGCTGGGCTCAGCAGGAGATCACCAGGGGGTTGGACAAGGAGCATGGGCTCTGTGCCCGCTCCATGGGCTGCTTGTGCAGCAGTTCACAGGCTGTCAGCTCCTGCTGAAGGGTGTCCAGCACTTCGAACAGCTGGGCTTTGCCTTGGGAAAGAAAATTGCAAACGTCAGCATTTGAACAATGTAAGGAAGTTGCAGTTTCACAATTGTAACAGACTCTTTTTTTCACAGGTGCCCTTTCAAGTGGTTATCATAAAATATCTAAATTTTGTGACCAAATAATGAATTTCTGTCCATAAAAAATACAGGTTCAGCTGTATTCTCTGTTTTCCTCTTGCTTCATTCCCTGCCCACTGAGTTCTCATGTACTTGTGTGAACAAAGACTATTTCACATCACCATTGCCAACTCAACCATCCACTTTGGCTTGTCAGAGAAAAAAGTTTGATTACAAAGACTTGGGAAAGCTGCTTCCCTCTCCCCAAGTGCTCAGCCAGACAGTGGAAAGCAGAGGAGCTGAGCTGTGTTTGGCAGTGGTAATGCAGAATAGGCAGAGAGCAGCACCTCTTGAATTTTTAGGGAGCTGTGCTGCTGTGACAAAGGGAGGAACTTTGAGCAGCATCCCTTGGAGTCCCTGTTCCTGTGCAGGATAATTGGCAGCACCTTCTGGACACTATGCTGTGGATCCAAACAGCCTCCTCCTCTGTTCTCCCAGGAGAACATCAAACCCATGGCTCAGCTGTGGTTTCTCTCTCTATTGGTGTCCTGGAGCCTCCAAAAGTCTGTCTTTGCCCTCTTTTCTCTGCTCCCTGTGCAGCTGAAGAGCACAGCTTGGCTCTGGGCTGCCTGTGCCCTGGATTGCTGGGCACGAGGTAAAACAGGCTTTGAAACTGCAAACCCCAGAAGGGCTCCCATGCCATTCTCCCTAAATCCCTGTAAATAATATTCTCCAAAACCGAGCCCCCAGGCCACATCTGGTCTTTTCTAATCTTGTCTTTGACTGCTGCCTGCCTATTAAAAGCACCTCCAAGCCATGTTCTGGAACAGGATGTTCATTTCTTGGAGGTAAGTACAAATGCTCTGCTAATAGGAACAAAGTAATCAAACCAAAGCCCTGGGGCTGTGATCCCTGCATGGCTCCTGCAAAGGCAGCTCCAGACCACTGGCAAGGGACAGCAGTTTGCAAGTTTAATTTTCACACAAGGAGCATGAAATGCTGTTATTAGAGGGGGGCAGGTTTGAGCTGGTTTCTGCACAGAACTGTTCTGATGGGTAAATCTTGTGCTGCAGCAGAGGAACACAACCCACTGGGGCAGCAAACCTGAGAAACAATGACATACTTATTAATTTTTCCACTTTCTTGTATCAATGAAACCCTAAAAACATTTGTAGGATTCTGAATTACCCCCCAAAGTCCAAATTTTAATTAAAATTTGATTTTAAAAAGCACCCTGGGTGTGGTTTTGGGGCATCACAGACTAGAAAGCATCACTTTCTATAGGTAATCTTCTTGCAAACTACCTCCTTCTCCCCAGCCTGGCCCCCAGGATTTGAAATATCATTTTCCTACCCATCTGTGTGTTACCCAGTGTTTGTCCCAAAAGGACACTCTTCAGGCTTCTTGGTCTTTAGATGTGATTTCTTTTCTTACCAGGTTGGGGGTCACGGCAGGACTCCAAAGTGCTCAGCAGGATTTTCCCCAAGGCTCGCTTAGATATGTTCTTTAAAAAACAAAACAACATTATGGCACAAAGACATCCCCCACCAGTTTACAGATATGCAACAGAACCTCTGTGCAGGGTATTTGCATTTGGAAACTAAACCAAAATGACACTGATTAACACAAGACTTGGTATTTGCTTTATTTTCAAGCATTGTATCTTAGACCCTGCTCAGACAGCAGTTGCAGTTCCTTCATGTGGCTGTGGAAAGAGAAATAACAAATTTTCAGTGGAAAATACAGAATTTTCCAAAGCATGTGCCTAAACAACTGTAGGTAGCAAGGAGGGCAAGCAGAACAAAAGCTCTTTGAGTCCTCTGCCAGGTCTGTGGGGAAGGTGAACTGGACCTGGTGGTGTTACTTTAGGAAGGGTCTTCTCAGATCCAGCTGAAGGACAGAGCAAATGTCCTGAGGCAGGGCTGGATCTGAGATGTAATAAACATCAGCCAAAGTGAGAGCACTGGAAAAACCACTCAGCATTGGGATGGTCTCTCTCAGTGGTGGTTTTACATAAGAAATCTGGTGGGACAGCACATAACGTGCCCGGAAAAGCAAACTCTCCTAATTTGCTGTCAAGACACTCGTGTGCTTTCTGGGAGATGGTCTTGCACTCAGTTTAATTAGCACTTAGAGAGCCTGTATCTGCAGGGACAGGTTGTTCTTGCTAAAACTTCAAGAAGTGGAAGTGGAAGGGAGCAATTCTGGGAGGAAGATGCTGTTACCTCCAGGCAGAGCTGGCCCTGCTCCCTGACACTGGGGCCTCTTCCATCTGCTCGGCTGCCCCAGTGGGGACTGGGGCAGAGGGGGAAGCAGTTTGAGGAGTTCACGTGGCCTCAGCAGCACAGTGTCAGGTTTTTTTAGTGAGTTTTATTAGACAGGATGTGTGTGTGCCTTTGGACAGTCACTGCTCGGTGGTAGGTTCTGTTGTGAACAAAATATTTCAGGCATGAAGGTAAAAAGTGCTGGGGAAGTGACACCTAAACCCACGGGTTCTGCTGGGTGAGGTTTCTTTTGTCTTAGGTACATCCCATCAGGGATTTAGGGGATTCTTGCTGAACTCTCTTGGGAGTTTTATCTCTTTAATACTGACTCAGAGTTACATTAGCAAGGTCCTGTTCTAGAAGGAAAAATACATATTCTGGAATCTTCCTGATTACTCACTTCTTTGTTTTCCTTGATTGCCCTCAATTTCGGTTTAGAGGATAATGAGCTTGAAGATTCAGCTCCAAGGAGATCTGCAGCTTTTAGAAAGCAGTCAAAGGGATCTAAAAGCTTTCTGCAATCACCAGGCAGTTCCCAGGGCACACAGATGTAAAATACAGTCCTGCTGGAAAGGATTTTGTACCTCATAGAAGGGGTGAACATATTCTTAGTTTGGAAAGGACTACAAAACCCAGTGTTCAGTCCCAGGACTGCTTTCTCACCGTACCAAGTCTCGGAGCTGTTGGAGAAGCTGCAGAACATCCATGAGCTTCTCTTCCACCAGGGAGAGCCGAACCCTCTCTGTCTCCAACATCTGCAGCTCCATCTTCAGCACTTCTGTCTCCTCCACCTTCTGCTGCAGCTCCCCGAGCCAGGGGCCTTTCATCTGCACAAAACACAGCAAATTGAAGGCACTGGAGCTTTTCCTTTCTTCCCCAAGGATTGCAAAGCTGACTTTTTCCCCTTTTGTCGTAAATGGGGCTCACTCCAGAAGATTCTCTTGAAGGGAATTTGTTTAATTGTAATTTCTCTAACATGCTACATAACGTGAGACATCAAGAGCTATTAGGAAATCAGTTTTGCTCTTGTGTGCAATGGGAGTTCTTTCATCACTGGCTGCAGGCAGGTCATTCAGGAATTTTAAACACTAAATTTATTATATATTTTATACTTAAATACCAGTATTGCTATGTCAGCTTTGTCCCCTTTTGCATTCCCGTTGTCCTCTATAAAACAAAACTCATTTGTGTTCCCTCTTTGTCTTGCAGCTCCTACATAGCAATTATCTGTCCATTCAGTGAGACAAGAGGATGTGTCTGTCCTTGGTGCAGTGAGAACCAGGTGAGGAACACCAACAGGAACAACCTCTCCACTGTTTCTCCTTGCTTTTCTCCAGATATTGCGATGAACTTCTTATTTGACCCTGTATGGCAGTTCATCAACTAATGGTCTTTTTAATTAGGCTGGCAGCTTGCACGCAAGCTCATATAGAAAATAATTGGCATTTCTTTGCAACACTACACTCGGCAGCATAACACTTCATTTTTACACTTCACTCCTGTTCTCCCCATCAATCATCCCCAGGTCACCACCCTGTTTTCAGCAGGAGCTATTTTTAAGAGTTTGGCTGTTGGAAAGTAGAACTTTCTAGACATGACAAATCTCAGAACTCTCTCATCCTCTGGTTTTACAAGCCTCGGACTGGAGCAATTATTAATCAGTATTTGAGAGTGCTGCCCTTCACTTGCCTGCTGAGTCTCTTGCTTGTTAGCCTTGTTGTTATTTGTCTGATTTTTCACACTGAGCGGGTACAGACAGAAGCACATACAGTAATGTATAAGGCATTTTTGTCAGCTTTCAGAGAAAGTGTTGGTGGTTTATTTATTAAGCCAATATATTTATTTGCAAGGTGCTGGAGAGAGAGCATTTCTCAGTCTTCCCATTTGCTTTCTGTTGATTACAAGGAGAGTCACCTTTTTGTCAGGAATTTTTTTATTACTTGTCTGTTTCGTAGCAGCAAATTCCTCCCCTATAACTGCTGGCTAATATAAAAGGGCTTAAGAATAAATTTCCTAACAGGCTCAAAATGATTCATCCTAGTGCTATTTAATTCATGTCACAGTGAGTTGGCACTATGTCTTCTTCACCTCCCTACTTGCCTCTAAATCAAGAGCAACAGATCCCATTTTTCTTCTGGAATTTTGTATTAATCTGTTGATAATGGTGCTTTTCCAGACTAGCTGCACAGAACCAAGATCCATCAGCAGAGATGAAAAAGAGGGCAGTGTGATGCTGCAGAAGAAGATGAGGACCTCAGAATGGGAGAAAAGGAGAAGAAAACTGGCACTACTTGCAGGTAGTTTTTTTTCTGATGCAAAGCAGTAGAGAAGGAACTTTCATGTTTCTCTAAAGAATATTGCAAGGATAAATTGCTATTGAATACTGCAAATTGTGTAAGGCAGAAACAGGATTTTACTCTGGTTTTAAATTTTTTTCCCTAACAAATAAACTCTCATTTAATTTAATCAAGAGAGAAAATTATATGAACCACTGTTAAAACACAAAGGATGGCAACATGTAAAGAAGCTGAATATTTTACCCTTACTTTAAATATTTCACTGATTGACTGATCATCCTTCCAGAACTACTGAAAGCTTTCTGCTTTGTTTAAAGATGGGGTATAAAATACTGAACAAGCACAGAAGAAAGCAGACCAGGGAAATGCATTAATTTTGTTTCACAGAAAGATTTCCTGGCACTTCAATCTGTGCCCATCAGGGGCTGAAATCTGCAGAATTTAAATAATGAGATCACACAGGACTGCTGGGATACAGCACTAGGGCTTTAAATAATGTGGTTACAACCTCTGCTCAAGGGGAGTTGGACATGCTGCTAACCTGAGAACTGATTTTATTTGTATTTTATTATTTTACTGATATATGATATTAGATTGATATATTTGTGATATAAATATATCAGTCTAAGCCCAAGAAAAAGACAGAGTAAATGGGATAATTTACTCCAAAACAGGGAGTCTCAGCCAGCCTGAGGAATTTATTGAAAAGTTATTCTGCTCCCAGAGGTGTTGGATGCCTCAGGATATGGGGAATGTTTCATGCACAGCTGGGGAAGCTCAGTAAATCAAGGACAGTATTTGAAGGGCCTGGGGTACATCTCATCCTCCAAAGGCACTTTTGGGTAGGAACCAGAGTAGAAATGCAGGTGCTGGAGGAAAGCAGGAGATGCCTGAGCTGACAAACTACAGCACAATGAGAAACATCAGCAACAGAGAGCAGAATGGCCAGAACAAAATACAAACACACAGAGATGCAGCTCCCCAAAGATGCATAAACAACTCTTTCACGCTCTGCTTGGCACCTGTTACCTCTTCCATGTTTGTTTCCAGTTTTTTCTCGTGGTGGCCCTGGAGTTCTGGCTGCTCTGGGAGGGGGGAGATTCTCCCCGAGAGCTCCACAGGGTCCTTCCCGTCAGTGCTGGTGGTCTCCAGGTAGGACAGCAGCTTTCTCCACATCTTTTCATCACATCTACACACATCATTAACATTAGAAAACAGTTAGTGAGACCCCACAGTAAAGGTCTGTGTTTGTAAAAAACCAGTTTTCCTGTAGAATTCTTGGCAGCACAGGTACAAATTAGTGTCTTCCTTGACGCTAATCAGGGCTCAGTGGGTATTGCAGCAGGTTGCTCCCCACGAGCCATAAAGGATGGGCAAAAGGCTTCTGACTGCAGCCACAGGTCATGAAATTATCTTTGCAAAGGGCTCAAAGGGCATTAATTAACGAATTAAACCTACCCACTGGCACAGCAAGGGAGCTTGGCCAGGATCCTCTTCACGTGGTGCAGCTGGGGAGCGTGGTCACCCGGGCACTTCTCGTCCTCCTCGTCCGAGGCAGCCTGGCCCTCCACGGAGCGGAAGAGCTGATCCTCTGCTGGGACACAGGCACCCTCAGCAGCCCCCCAACAACCCCAGCACCACCCTGAGCCTCAGCCAGAAAGAAGGGAGAGCTTAAAACCCCCAGAGAAACAGCAGGGAGGGTCCCCGAGCATCCCTGGGAAGGGGCTGAGGCTGCTGCAGCCAAGATCCTTATTTTAATGAATCTTGAACGTTTCAGTGCTCTCTTGTGGGTGACTTGGAGCTGTTTCACCTCAACTCTCTTCTTCCCTTGAGTTACTCTAAGGTGAGGATAAATGTGAAGGATCAGTTGTTGTGGGGGGCAATTACTGTTCAAGTACACAATTTTTTTGCTTGTTCATCTCTCTGAGCTAGTTTTTCTGCCTAACTAACCCTGTTTTACTTGATGGAACATTTTTCCCTGTTTTGGAATCTATAACCATATGATTTATTTGTATGAAAACACTTTGCTAAAAAGCTGTTTGTTCTTGAAATATGGGTAGTGTAATTTTAAGTGGAAACTCTGAGCTGGCAAAGTGTGTGATTTGATAAAAACATTTGTAAAAGCAGGTTTACTTTCTAAGTCTAACCAGATGAAGAACATGCTACAATGTTAATTGTATTTACATGTCACTGTTTTTATCATTCCCGAGCACCTGCTTGCCAGCTCCATTCAACACACACCTAAAATCCAATTTTTTGTCACAACTAACAACTCTCCAGTCTGCAGTAAAGGTGCCTTGTAACTCAGAGCTATTGTCAGATAAGTGCTTTTGTGGTCTTTAACTGGATGTGCCAAAAAAAATAAATCACTGCAGGGAAGCCAAAGTGTGCAATGTTATGGCAGTTGTTGGTGCTACATGTGCTAAACAGTTTGGGGCTGTCCAGAGTCACTGGAGCTGCCAGGATGTTTCCAAGGAGCATGGCTGTACAGAATATTAACTGCAAATTGTTCCCTTGGAAATTATTTTCGCTGAGGTTCTGCATTTTTATTTACAAAGAAATGAAATCTTTATACTTTTTAAGCCAGGAAAAAAGTTTTGGTGGGATGACTCATGTGGAAAAAAACAGTTTTAAATCATAGCTCTAAGTGATAAGTTCAGCCTTTCATTAAGCACAAATTTATGTGGGGAGTGAGAAGTGGCACCTAGTGGCTGCTAAATTCGACAGGGACAGAAGTTCCCTGAAGTTTGTCACCCTTTCCAAGACCTCAGTGACGGACTGAGATTTTCCAAACAAGCTGCCAATTACTGCTAGCTCTTCCCAGAGTTTCCAGACAAGTTTTCTGCCCTAAAGTGTCAGAAGGTGCAAGACATGAATTGTTTTCTATTGGCAGAAACCTGGAGCTGTCATAATTCTGGGCACTGGGCAATACAATCTCCATTTGTTTCCTTCACTATGATTAATAATTTTTACATATGCCTGGAATTTTCTGTGCTACAACTCTGTTAGTTTTGCTGTTGCTGGCAGTAGAGATGCGAGAGGCAAGGCAGGGGCTGGGTTTGGGATTTGGGATTTGGGGTTTGGGGCTGGTACCATGGTCGGCGACGCCGTGGGTGCCCCCGGGCATGGCTGCTCCCTCCTGCTGCTGGGGGCTGCTCTGCTGGTCAGGCTGGCATCGCTCCCCTTCCGACCTGCAAAACAGCCCAGAGTGAGGCTGACCTTCAGGAAATTTGAAAAAGCAAGATGTGCCCAGCGTGGCTCTGGTGGGGTGCAGTGATGCCCAGAGAGGCTGCCTGGAACAGAGGTACAGAGGAATGTGGTGCCTGGAACAGAGGCTAGGCAGAGTTAAAGGAATAAAGTAAGTGTTTATTAAAAGGCCCGGTCTGATTACTCTGAAATTTGTATACAGAGTGGTGAGGAGAAACATCCTTGACTAAAGATTGAAGGTGTGTCCTACAAAGGATACACCTGGGGCAGCAAAAGAGCCTGCCCAGGGCTCCACTCAAGGTGGACCAGGGCTCATGAGTTTTCACACTTTTATAAGTTTTGGTCCATTTACATATTGGGGTTAATTGTCCAATTACAGCTTCAGGTTATGAGGTCCCATCCTCCCAGTTTGCTCTCCTCAGTTCCCTGTTGTTTGCACTTTTTGGGCCCGAAGCTGCAGTGGTGTCCTTGGGCTGGAAGAGGATTGTTCTGTCTGACTGAGCTGTGAGGAGAACTTGCTAACGCTTTATATGAGGTTCAGAGTTACACACTAAGGCAGTACAGAATCTGGAAAACACGAAAGCTGAAACTTAAGGCATCAGCAGCTGCTGGGACTTGCTGAAGAACGGGGCCATCAACCCCAAGGGCTGCCTGAGGTGACTTCCCTGACAACCCAAGGAAGGTGGATTTCAGCTTTCCTTTGAGAAGAAGAGCTGAACAGTACCCAAAACTTTGAGGTCAGGTCAAAGACCTCTAGAAAATATAGATGGAGTAGTCTACCGTGACCACAGGTACCTTCACCCAGTCCCATGGGCTCAGCAATGTCAGGGAGTTTGATCCATGCCTTGTGAGTGCTGGGATGAAGCACAGTCAGAGCCTGAGCAGTCAAAAAGAATGATCCAGAAATGGTGGCACGCCTGGAAACCTGCAGGTGACAAGCATCTCAAAATGGGTGTCAGCATTGCTGATAGCCTCCTTTGGAATTGTCTTTGTGTGAGGTCAGTGAGAGGATACCACATTTATGTGCTTTAAAGGAATGGCTTTCAAGGGATGGGACACAGATCAAACACTGTAACTGAGGGATAGGAGTCCTCAAATTCCCTCCAAATTCTTCCATAGATGAGTTTTGGTCCGGCAAATATTGAATATTTCCTTTATTTAACGCATTAAATAGCAAAAAATGAGAGCTAAACCACTTAGCAGATGGGTCCTGCTGACACAAGTTGTATAACGTGAGCTTTCTGTACAAATCNGTACCATGGTCGGCGACGCCGTGGGTGCCCCCGGGCATGGCTGCTCCCTCCTGCTGCTGGGGGCTGCTCTGCTGGTCAGGCTGGCATCGCTCCCCTTCCGACCTGCAAAACAGCCCAGAGTGAGGCTGACCTTCAGGAAATTTGAAAAAGCAAGATGTGCCCAGCGTGGCTCTGGTGGGGTGCAGTGATGCCCAGAGAGGCTGCCTGGAACAGAGGTACAGAGGAATGTGGTGCCTGGAACAGAGGCTAGGCAGAGTTAAAGGAATAAAGTAAGTGTTTATTAAAAGGCCCGGTCTGATTACTCTGAAATTTGTATACAGAGTGGTGAGGAGAAACATCCTTGACTAAAGATTGAAGGTGTGTCCTACAAAGGATACACCTGGGGCAGCAAAAGAGCCTGCCCAGGGCTCCACTCAAGGTGGACCAGGGCTCATGAGTTTTCACACTTTTATAAGTTTTGGTCCATTTACATATTGGGGTTAATTGTCCAATTACAGCTTCAGGTTATGAGGTCCCATCCTCCCAGTTTGCTCTCCTCAGTTCCCTGTTGTTTGCACTTTTTGGGCCCGAAGCTGCAGTGGTGTCCTTGGGCTGGAAGAGGATTGTTCTGTCTGACTGAGCTGTGAGGAGAACTTGCTAACGCTTTATATGAGGTTCAGAGTTACACACTAAGGCAGTACAGAATCTGGAAAACACGAAAGCTGAAACTTAAGGCATCAGCAGCTGCTGGGACTTGCTGAAGAACGGGGCCATCAACCCCAAGGGCTGCCTGAGGTGACTTCCCTGACAACCCAAGGAAGGTGGATTTCAGCTTTCCTTTGAGAAGAAGAGCTGAACAGTACCCAAAACTTTGAGGTCAGGTCAAAGACCTCTAGAAAATATAGATGGAGTAGTCTACCGTGACCACAGGTACCTTCACCCAGTCCCATGGGCTCAGCAATGTCAGGGAGTTTGATCCATGCCTTGTGAGTGCTGGGATGAAGCACAGTCAGAGCCTGAGCAGTCAAAAAGAATGATCCAGAAATGGTGGCACGCCTGGAAACCTGCAGGTGACAAGCATCTCAAAATGGGTGTCAGCATTGCTGATAGCCTCCTTTGGAATTGTCTTTGTGTGAGGTCAGTGAGAGGATACCACATTTATGTGCTTTAAAGGAATGGCTTTCAAGGGATGGGACACAGATCAAACACTGTAACTGAGGGATAGGAGTCCTCAAATTCCCTCCAAATTCTTCCATAGATGAGTTTTGGTCCGGCAAATATTGAATATTTCCTTTATTTAACGCATTAAATAGCAAAAAATGAGAGCTAAACCACTTAGCAGATGGGTCCTGCTGACACAAGTTGTATAACGTGAGCTTTCTGTACAAATCTTGTGCTTCCTGCCTTTAAATTCAGCTGCAGCTGGGAGGGGACCTTGGCTGCAGGGACAGAGCAGCTGAGGCCACGCTGGACACCAGCATTGCAGAGCCTTTGTTTAACTCGGCTGCTCCTGAGCAGCCACACCAATGGTAGCTCCCTCATTGCCTGGGAAACTGTAAGGAGTAAACAAGATCATGAATTCAACAACAAAAGTCACTATTTGAAAACATCTGTAGGGGAGAAGCTGAGCTAAACCTTGCTGAGAAGCCAGCACTTACTTTACCCCCTTGAGCAGAGCTGACTGCATTAAAAACTAATTACTTACTTCGTTTGCAATTTATGGCATCATTCAGCTTAGCAACAACTGGATTTCCTGTAAAGCCAAGGGAAATAGAAAGGAGCCTGGACAGTCCTCAGTTCTGGCAAAAATAATTCTGGAGTAGTGCACAAATAAAATGCACTGTAAAGCCTGGAAATTCAGAGTGGGGGCTCTGAGAAGCATCCCAGAGCTTCAGCGTTCTGCACAGCTACTGGGGGATATTCCTTTCACAGGGATACTGCATTTTACTTTCCTGCAATGTGCTGATTTTCTGGTACCTCTACAGGAATCCTTTACAATTCCTCGAGCACTGTATTTGGTTTCTGAGCAGATCGTTCTCAGTTTTGAGCTGCAGTACAATTTAGATTGTTTGGGTTTCAGATTCTAGAGTTAGTTCACGTAACACAGATGCTGATATTTCAAAGAAGATTTATAGCAGTGGTTAAGATTTTAACCCAAAGAACATGGAGAATTTTCAAGGATCATGAAAACCTTTCCAGCAGGTGTGGGTGAAGGGGGCTGGAGGAAGAGCTGGAAGCAGGAATCTTCACTGCTCCTCAAACATAGGTTGAATTCTTTCCTCATTGCTATTCATACAGCATCAAATGGGTCTTCATAAACGAGAAGAAGAGTGAATAAACAGCACATTTGTTTGGGGCAAAGATCAGAGGGGGAAGCGGCGCTGGAGGTGCCTAGGAAGGTTTGTGTGGGGTGAGCGTGGCAAGGCTTCCATGGAGACAGGGAAACAGCCCCCATTCATCCCAGAGCCTTTGTCCCCAGCATAATGGACAGCAACACTGAAGAGGGGAGAGTTTGCAAAGAACTGGACCTTAAAGTAATGTCCATGACTAATTGGCTTTTAATTGGCTCTGCAGTATTGTTATGGAAACACGGAGCTGCAGGGAAACCCACCTGCTTCTGGTGCTGAGCAAACCTCGGCCTTGAATAATTCCTGACTGATCAGAAAATAACTCTGAGGAATTATTAACTTGGCATTCACAGACCTTTAACTTGTCTTTTTTAGAGACTTCCTTGGAGCAGATCAAACAGCTGTGTGTGTACATAGCCCTGAGTGCAGTTATACTCAGAGCTATACTTTATTTTCCAAGTGTAGGACTTGTGGTTTTTAACCAAAATGAGGTGTGATTTTTATTCTTGTACTATTTTACCTAAGCTGTCAAAGTTCAGGGAACTCAGAATGTTTTCAAATTTGGCTTATTCCCTGTGGGAATTAGAGGTGTGCACATCTTTGAATTATTTATGACTTTTCATTTACTGTTGAGATTATGCTTTCACACTGGAGCTGAGTGTCTGTGTGGGTTTTCTGAATACATCTGTCTCTGGTTGGTGCTGGGAGTTCCTCTCCAACAGAAATCCTATGAATCAACTTTCTGTGATCAATCCAGATGCTTAATCTCAGCTTTTAAATAGCTTGATCTGTCAGGCATTAAAGATAAATGTTTAAAAGCATGAATTTTTAGTGGCTATAATAAAGATCACGAAATATCCTGGCTTTATATGGGCAGTTATAAAGTATAGTTACAACTTCAACTACAATGGTTACAGTTCTTGGAGATTTCCTGTTACTGGCTGATGATCTTCAATTTTTTTGCCAAAATCACCGGCCTCTAGAAAAAAATCATTTAAACCTTTCCATCTCCCTGCACATTGGATACAAGCAGGCAACTCCTGGAATGGTGCTGTCACACAGAGCAGGATTGCTTGCACCTTGCTGTTCTTCCTGAGGGGCCTTGGAGCACTTTGGGGACGGCACAAACCTTTGTGCACACATTGTGAATTGTTTGAGATCTGCTTTCAGCCCAGTCCAGGAGGAACAGCAACAGAGGCATGTGGGAGCAAACACAGCCGCACCCCCACAGGCCCCTGCCAGAACTGCCTGCAGACATTCTGTTTGTCCTTCCTGCCTTTCAAACTCACATCTGGAGAATTCTGTCTCTCCCGGTGCCCTGACTTGGGCTTTGCAGAAAGATACTTGAAAGCCTACAATCAAAAATTTATGACAAACTTCTGTGGTGCTCTGAGCGCTGACAGCTCTAACCAAGGCACCTGCCATAAATCACAGAAGCCAAAGAGAGCAGAGCTGTGCTCCTGCGGATCATTTCCTTCTGCCACTGCTTGTGGAACAGCCCTCACCCTCGTGTGTTCCTTCACGTAGACGTGTGCTGCTTAATCCCCAGGAATCCCTCCCTTATCTCCTGGGTGCTGCGGCGTATGGCAGTAAAAATCAAACGTCCAGGGAGCCTCTCGGTGTCTTCAGAAGTGTTCTTCCTAACAGAGTACTTAACAGCTGGCTGAAGATCCTACAGAATTCCACTCTGAAAGTTTAAAAATGTGCCAAAGCTCTTTTTGATGTCTGCAAAACTGCAGCTATGCCCGAGTGTGGTACAGACTCTGAGAGCTCCGACTTAGTGGCACGTCAATTCCTTCAAGATTTCTTTCAGCACCTCACAGATTTAGAGCTGGAGTGGATCTGGAGTGACAGAAGAGAAAGGTGGCTCATTTAACAGCAAACATTGTTCCTTCAGCTGGCTGGGAGTTATTTCTGACTGGCTTTTCCTAAGTACTTGGGAAAATCTGACAGGAATGTGTGAGGGGAGCATCAGTTCTGCATCCAAGCTGGGTATTCCTTGGGAGCTGTGTCAAGGGGTTTTGGTGCCTGTGGGCTCCCCAGTAGAGCTGTGCTGGGGATTTTTTCTGTGCAGAGGGAAAAGGAGGTACTGGGAGAGCTGAGCTGAGGTGTCAGAGCCAGCAGCTGCCACTCCTCAGCTCCTGCAGCAGGAAGCAACAACAATTACCTCACCCCGTTGTGTTTGCTGCTTTGGAAAAACATCCCCGGAGCTGCAGAGAGTGCTGCTCTCCACCAGACTCTGGACTTCTGCATGTTCCTTCAATCCAAGCTCCGTGCCTGCTATCTTGATGCCTTTTCAAAGTGTTCAGTTTCCTGACACCAGCCTGTCCTTTGCCTTCTTCAAGTGCTGTTCTGGAAGGGGACTGAAAAGTAACTCCTGAATTGATTTGCAGAAATCAGAATATTCTGAGTCAAGAGGACTCAGTCTTAAGTGAATGGCCCATAGCTAGATCAAACCCACACTCTTGGCATTTTTAACACCATGCTCTGACCAGCTGAGCCAATCTCAGGGTCAATTATTTTCCTTTGTAAGCATTTGTAAGTTATTTGCCAGTTCCTAGAGACCAGAAAATGCTGCCTAGCGATTCTGCATTTATTAGGATCCTACCTACGTTTTGGCAGCACTTATAACAACTTCTATTTTGCTTTTTGTTGGTGATACGGTTGAATAAGAAACGTTATTGGGAGATCAAAAAGCCCCTGACAGGAGTGTAACGTGACCATAAGTAGCTGCTCCCTGGGTGTAAGAACTGATTTCAGCAGTGCTCAGCACTCTGGCTCCTCTCCCTTCTCCATGGCTGCACCTCCCATTTCTTTGATGAACCCCAGACCAAGCAGGTTTGTATGCATCACTAAATTCACTTAAACTTACCTAAGTTTAAATTTACATAGACTCTTTCCCAGAAGAACACTTAAGAAGGTGTGTAATTTTAGCCAATTATGGCAGCGCATTGACATAAACCCAGTTTAATTTGAGCCTAGGTCTAATTATATGGCCATCACAGGCTGCAGTGCAGAGCTACTAAATGAGGTGAAGGAGAGAGATGGTCACAGTTATAGGAAAATTCCTCCTGGGGAGGTTGCATAAACAGGATTCCTGTTTTCCCAGTCCATAATGTTTTAACAAAAGGCTTTGGCTCTTTGCTTCTCTTAAAAAAAAAAAAAAAATTAAGCCAGTGCCTAATTGCAGTTTTCCCCTCATTATTGGAGCCCCTCCATGCAGGATCCCAGCTGTCTGTGAGGGGATGCCGCTTTTTTTGGGGGACAAGCAGCCCCTGCCCTCCCCAGGAGCCCACAGGGGGAAAAGACCCTTCCTTTGGACACTCTCACAGGTATTTAGAAACAGATACTTCCTCTTGTTTTCAGAGAGCTTCCGCAATAGATTTCCACAGGAAAAGAGGGAAATCTGTACGAAAAACAGGAAGCAGTCCTCAGAAGCTTTCTGTGATCAGCACTAGGAGGAAGACTTAAAATAAATGTGGCTGTTTGAAGCAGTAGGTGATACCAGTGGTGTTACCTTATGTAAAAGCAGTGATTAAATTTAACATCATAGGGCTGCAGCGGAATTAAAAACCTCAGGTGTTTATAAGATATATTTAGCTTTTCATTGTAGTTGACAGTAGGTAACCAGCACTGAAACTTGTGGATCCAGGTTTTCACACCATATTTTCTATTTTCACTTTACTGCCCTGGGCAACCCTTTTGGAAAACTCCCCCTTTGTCTCAGTCTTGGATGGGATCCCAAACTTTCTAATGCGGATCCCATTCCTCTAGCCCCCAATATAAGACTTCATCTTTTCCCTTGGCTTTTTGACATTCTGTAATTCACTTTCAAATCCTGAGATTTATGCATTAGAAGGGAAGACAGATCAGGATAAAATTTGACAAGCAGAAATATTTGTTAATTAAAACCTTCTGGAGGTTTTGCACTGATCCTTTCTGATCCATCTTAAACTCCCACAAAGTTCCAGATGTTAAGGAGTTGTTCTAGATTTTACTGTGAGCACTGAAAAGGGAGGGGGAATTTGTAACTCTCCACCTTAAAAGCAAGAACAGTCACCCTAGGAAAACGTTCCAGTTCATATCTGGCTGCACTGGGAATCTTCTTAGACTGTGGAGGGTTAGGTAGGTGACACGGGCCCATCAAAAATGGGGATATAGCATGTGGAATGACAATTCTGAGGGGAGAAACTCTTTTGTAAATCCTTCAAAGCAAATTTGACCTTACTTCTACTGTCACTTCCTTCATTTCATAAAGCCAAACATCAGAAAGAAGAAGATGGATTTGGCCTTCACAGTATGTTGTTTGCATTTGAGAACTTAGGGATAACATATTCTGCGCTCATTTCTGGTACAGAAAATGGCAAAAAATGAAAGGAGAGGATGTTTCTGAGTTCCACTGCTGGGCTTTAGTAATTAGACACATAGTGTTTCAAGAGATATATGAAATAAAAGTGCAAAATCCTCACAATGCAAAAGCATCTGAAACAAAACCTCTTTTATCCACTCCACTCAGCTGGCAATGCTGCTGGTTGGTTTTTAAAGCCGTAGCAGCAACACCCCAGGACTTCCCGGAAACATTTCATGTTGTACTTTTTGAAGTTTCCATCAGAGCCAGCACAGAAGGCTTTGGAGATCTGAGAGGGTCCCTTTGAGGTCAGAGCTCAAACAGGAGTGATGTGCTGCAGAGTTCTGGGCTCCTTTCAGCTCAGTCCCACAAGAAAGCCTGATGGGTTTGGTTTGCTGCTCGAGCTAAAACTGTTGGAGACACTGGTGTTTGTCAAGAGACTGTTTCATCTGAGAGAGACCTAAAAAAACAGCAGCAGGGCTTTGGAGTGAATGCAGATATTTCTTGGTTTTGGTTCCTGTAGATACCTTAAACAACTAAATGGGAAAAAAAAAATCATTATAGTCTGTGCAAGGTGCAATGTTGTTGCAGTGTTCAGCCTGAGATTTATCAGCAGAGCGCCCTTCTCCCCCCAAACCACTATTTATGGTTCTTTAAATGCTCCTGATTGCTGGGAGCCCAGTCTGTGCAATCTTTCACTGCAGGAGTGTTTGCTGCCCTGTGATGTGCCTGGGGCTCAGGAACTGAGAGAGGCCCTGAGAGAGCATTT
>VYZR01121759.1:29213-39442 GCA_013400675.1 Oxylabes madagascariensis
GAACAGCTAAAGGGGGCATTTACCATGCCCTGCCTGCCTTTTGGGTTGGAAATCCCTCCAACAGGGCAGGAGTGTATAAAACATATATAAACCAGGAGTGTATCTAACACATCCTATATCTGGTGGGTCATGAAAGACAGCTGCTGGCAGTAAACCCAGCCAGCTGGAGGTTTATGTCCTCCAAGGATTAATGACAGCATCCCACGAGCATGCACGAGTCTGCTCTGCATTAGCAAAGGCTCACTGAACTGCATTGATCCTGCCCAGAGCTGGGAGAGTCAGGATAAATACTGATTTTCAGGGCTCTCATCCCTCTGGGAAGAGAAAGGACCTTACTTTCAGATGTGAGGGCCACTGTTAATGCTGATTTGAGAAGCGACAGGCTCCAGATCTGATGAAGGGCCAAAGCCAGGAAGAAAAAACCCAACTGGCGCATAAATTTGATTTTCTAGCAGATGCTTTTGTTTAAAATGCCAGCTCATTCCCAGATCTCCAGTTAAAACCCAAACACATCATTAGGAACAGAAATGCAGATCTGTTTCAGATGACTTTTCACCACGTCATGCCTCAGGGCCTCACTCAGCCTCCAGGTGTGAGGACTGAGGGCATTTTGTGGTGAGAGTGCTGGCACCGGCTTCAAGAACTGCCATTCAAACACATTGATCAGAGTCATGGGAATTTAGGCCCTTGGGTGCACAGCGGTGTAGGAGAGACACGATGTAAGCTCCCAATATCCCTTAAAACCTCTGCTTGCTTCAGTTCCTAGAAAGGCCATGCAGGATCAAAGGTGACTCCAGAGTGTATCAGTGATGTTTGGGAGAGAGTTTAACAAAACCTTGGCCTGCAGCAGAGCTTCCAGGCCTGCCAATATTCCAAAGGAGTTCCTTGTATCTGGCCCTTTTGTCAGGCCCAGTCAATGGGACTCTGAGGAGATCTTTCAGTGGCTGTGCTTTCCCACCAAGACTGAGCAAGATTCCAGGAAATACTTTTTTCAGTTTGACACAGACAGTCTGCTCTTATTCAGTAAAATATTCTAAATTTCCTGATGCAACTGCTTTTAAACAAGAGCTGCCTCTCTCCTGTGTCTGCTCCGTGCTGCTGGCTGGGACTAACCCATGGCTACAGAGGGAGACAATTGCAGGATTGTTCCCTGAGTCTTCCCTTCCTTGGTTACCCAGCAGAGGCATCACATCTGAAGTTCTGGGGTCTGTTACTTCTGCAAGAACTCTTATTTGTTTCCAAAACCAGTGAAGAGAGCCCCCAGTGCTGCTCTCATTGACTTCCCATGTCACTACATTATTGCAGAAGAAAATCTAGAAAAAAATCTCAACATCCATGAGATGCCAGCTCAAAAGATATTTACTGTGTTATCACTGCAAGCCTTCCAAGGATTCAGCACCTCCAACTCTTCACAGTTGTTAGGTTTTGCCTGTTTAGTTTTAAATAATAATTACAATGGTTGTACTGCCTCTGGCTGGTGCATCTTCGATGGAGACTTTGGATTTCCTCACTTGCCGAGGCTGATGGAGATCTGAGACCTCCTTGTTCTTGTGCCCAAAGGCTGCAGGTGCCAGCAGGACCTGAGGGTGAGTGACACCTCCCCAAATTATCCCTGATGTTCCCCAAGAGATTCCCTGAACTCTGTAAAAGCTGCTGAAATCAGAGTAACATCATTCGAGGCAACACATTTGACTTTTCTTCTACAAGATGTCTAAAACCCAAATCAAACCTTACAATTTGATTTGGTTTTTATACTTCTTGTAAATGAAAGAAGAAGATCTTACAAATCTTTTATATATACAAGATGTATAAAACCCAAATCAAATCCTCAGCCTGCCTTCAGACCCATCTCAGCTGGTACAGGGGTCATTTCCTGAGCAATCACTCTGAAATCCACATTTAGGCTGCTTTAATCAAATTCTTTTTCATTCCCTGTGGGTCTGTGACCACCTGGAAAGTGCTCTAAGGATTGATTTTAGCATCATGTACAAAACCTACCAAACAACCACATAAATTTTAGTACAGCAGCATGTGCAGTTACGTATTTGTATTTATTTGCCAGCATAGCATCAATAACAATGGAAAAAAGTTCCTTACATTAAAAGCTCAAAACAGCCCATAAAGGAATATTTCACCTGTCTCCTGGTGGGGATTGGACCTGCAACTTTGAAATCTGATAGAATGTGGTTTATTTTTATAAAATGAATTTCCTGAAGAGGAAAACTCCAAAGCCATGTTTAAAAACCTGATGAATTCTTCTTGTAGAACAGAACAGTTCAGTGGGAAGGGACTGACAGCCATCAACTAGTCCAAGTGTAACTCTTCGAAATCAGTGTTTGCTTTTTAAATCGTCCGTATTTGATATTCATGATGAAGTTTTCTAGAATTCATAGTGCTCAGCCTTCCCCAAGAAATGCATTGATGTGAAGAGATTTTAAATGAGATTTTTCTGAATAATCTAACCAGATAATTTCATCATGCTCCTTTATCATATAGACATTTCTCTAGGACTAAAATATTCAGTATACAGCCTGTATTTTATATCCTTGGTTCTGGCAAGGACAGTGTAACCTCTATAAAAATAGATTTCTGAAATAACAAACTTGAATGTCAGATTCAAAATATTCCTAAATCCCTGGCCAGGGTTGGACAGTACAAAGTAATAAGATCTATTACACAAAGTTACTTTCTCATTTTGCCACGTAAACCAGCAGCTATTTTTCTGGTGACATGAGCTGCTACAATGATTGAAATAATTTGACAATATAATTTGAGTGGTCATAGGATATGCATCAATAAAAGCCACTGCTGTGGGAGCAGAGGCACTGCTGAAAATCCAGCTCCTTGTATTCCTAAGCAGTGCTGATGGGGGAAGTTTGGGATGATTTGCTCCTGTTGAAGTGAATAATGCAGTTAATAACTCCTTTTGTGTCATCTGCTTAAGCTTTGTGTTTTACAGCACAGCTCTCCGGTCTGGTTCTTCTCCATTTGTGGAGTCAGGTAATTCTTATATCCTCAGAGGGGTTTTAAAGGAAGAGAGGAAATTAATACTTCATTCCTTTTTTCAATGAGATAAAATACTGTCTTTCTATCTCAGGACTACCTGGACTAGAAATAAGAAAAGTCCCTCTTTCCAAGGTTATAGAACACCATTTTCTCTCCCTGACAGTCCCAACAGGGTGTGAGAAACCAAGTTAGAGCTGCCTTTATGGGCAGAGAGAGGTGAGGCACTTGGGTAGGAATGATATCACACAGATTACTGAACAGAATCTTTAATACTGGATATGCATGCACATACCAAGCAGCTTGGAGTGAAACAGCAGTGCATGTCTGTGCCAGCCAGCTGCAAACAGCACCAAGGCCAAATGAATGGAACTATTGAAGCACATATTCCATTTCTGATAAACTTCAAATTGCCAAGATGCTCCTCACCTCACAACAGCAAGGAGCTGGTATTAATGACAGCAGTCAAGCAAAACTTGTCCAGATTTCCTTTGCTGTCTAATTTTTAAAGTAGAAGAACAGTTCTAGGGTGCCTAAATATAAACCATTATCATTCTGACTGGAAATACCCTACTGTAGACACCTTCTATTGTGTATTAGTGTTTCCTTTCTAGGGCTTTTTATTCATCACTTAATGGAGCTGATCCTGTCTCAGCTGGGAATATTTCCATACTTCCCTCCTGTTCTTGGATTATTGATTTGGACCTGTTTGGTCCACCTTGTTCTGTTTTTTACAGAGTACTCTGGAAATGCTCTGCTTGCCCCCAGATGCCAGGCCGTGTTGAGAACCTCTGGGCCAACACTCTTACAAATGATGTTTTTCAACCGTGTGGGGAAACATTTGCTGTGCCAGCACGTCAGAAACACTAAGCCGAGCTTTTCAGATTAAATTTTGCTGTAGGCACCAAGGGCTGAAAAGGCTCCTGGCAATATTGGTGTGGCTGTCTCTCACACAAAGGCTGACATCTCCATCGAAGGGGCTGTGCTGGTTCCCAGCCCAGCAGGGAGCTCCTGGACTCTGAATGGAGATGAAAGAAGCGATTCCAGACGGGACAATAGACATCCGCCAGGACACGGCCAGAAAGGGAAAGCCTGACCTAAAGGCAGGGACTCGAGCAGGGTTTTGTCACACCAGATTTGGGCTGGGCTCTTCAGCCACCTAATCCTGTCTCCTCCTCATTATGTCCCACAAGGAGAAACTTGTGAGGGGTGTGCAAGAAATCAGTGAGAGGTTGCTAACGGGGAAGTTTGGGCTAAAGCTGAGAGTCAGGGACTTTCCCGAATCTGAGCTAATATTTATCACTGTAGCTCAGAAATTCTCCTTACCAGAGGAACAGTTAATCCATTTTGAATCCTGCTAATCTCCAGCTATCAGTGATATTTGTGCCTCTGAATGAGAGGGGGTTGTTCCAAAGGAATTAAACAGCATCTCTGAGCTTGGAGGTCATCTCAAAGGCGATTGTAGGAGCAGTAACTGGTGTGGGTAATAGCTGCCTTCTTTTGTGGACATTAAAATCGCCTGTTAGAAGGGGAAATTGGTGTGAAGGGACAACATCCAAAGCTGTGGTCTGGAGTGTGAGTCAGGGCTCAGCTTAGAGCATGGGAGCTCTGAGATTACAGGTGTGAGGTGAGCTTGATTCTCAGTGCTGCCACCTTGGACTCCTGCAGATGAAGCCAAGGCGATGTTAGAAACTCAAACTCCTGTTTTGTCATTTTATATATACTAAAGGTTCAAAGACAATACCTAGAGATACATTTCCCCTGCTCTTCATGGATCTGGTGCAGCCTTAGTACTCCCCTGAGCTTTCACTGCAGTAGTTCAGTAATTTCCATGGTGACTCAGGTGGAGTCATCTTTCTATTTAATACCTGCTAAGTGGTTTGGGGTTTTTTTAATTGATATTTTAGTTGCTTGTTTAATCTCTGTAACCCTTCCTCAAGCTCAGCACTGTGCAGGAAGGTGCTCCAAGCTTGTGGGACCCACTGGCTGAGAATCATTTTGTTTTCTGTCTGCTTTGAACCTGCCTCTGCTTTCATGAGCTGACTCACAGTTCCTGTGCTGAGAGACTGAATGATTCTCCCCTATTCATCTTCTGGATGAAAATTTTACAGACCCATTTCACATGTCTCCAAAGCTATCTCTTTTTCACATCTGCAAGTGGCTAAAATAATTTCCATGCCTTTTTTTCACACTTGCTGCCTTTTCTAGGCCTCTTCCAGTTTAATTGGTTTCGGTGGAAGGATCATGAATTTCCTTGCTCTGATACAGGTGTTCTGTGAATGTGCGTAATTATATTCTTTGTATTGTTCTCTGTTCCCTTCATAATACATTTTAATATTTTATTATTTGCTTTCCTCCCTGCAGCTTAATAACTGAACAGATACATTCCTAGAGTTATAAAGCTCAAAGATATAATTCTTCAGCAGCTGTAATAAACTCTGAGTTCATTACTGTTTCACTGAAGCTGAAAGTGTTGTTTGGGGTTGGTTTTGTTTTTTAGCCCCCAAAATGAATCTGATTTCATTTATGTGGTACCTGCCACCATCCTCCCATCACTCAGTGTCCTAAGACCATTCTGCAATTCTTCACACTTGATCCTGGTTTTTTTGTATCTTGACTAACTGAACAATTAAAAAAATTCTGTTTCCAGTATTATTTCACCTAAAAACCCAATGATAATCACAATATTGTAGCTTTCCTTGCCATGTGATATAAAGCAGGTTTCTCCAAACAAAACATGTTTCCAGACTACCAGCTGTGGTTTGATATTAGGATAAAGCCAAAGTTAGGTATCCATCTCCCCCTCAGTGGATATTCTGATCTGAATCCAAGCTTTGTGGTTCGAAGCGGAGACGTGAATCTAATTACTGAGCTGGAACTTCACTGCTTTTAGTTGCAGAGATTGTTTCAGACTCATCTCTGTACAATGGCCTCTTCTGCAGGGTTTAATGAGAGAGAAACAATCTGATATATCCTGGGGTTTAACATCAGACAGGGTGCAGCTTTTTAAGCACAAATTATTCTTCTAAAATAGAAAATCTAGAATGCATTTACAATACATTTCATTCACTAAGTACATTACCAGGGTGTGCAGATGAATTTGTTTAATCAAGGAGGGAGGGGAAGCCCTTTAAATTTAA
Organism: Oxylabes madagascariensis; assembly: GCA_013400675.1. Lineage (NCBI taxonomy): Eukaryota > Metazoa > Chordata > Aves > Passeriformes > Timaliidae > Oxylabes > Oxylabes madagascariensis. The sequence goes on from VYZR01121759.1 coordinate 35,357, forward strand.
GGATACACAATCTAAGCCACATAAACTTTTTTACACCTGTTTTATAGCCCTCACCTCTGAGCTGGCACTTTATATATTATATTCTGGGCCAGATCATGGGTTTACAGTTTCATTTATAAAGTAATGGAAAAAATACAGCATTTTATAAAGCTTAGCATGGCAGCGTATGTTCCCAGAGTCCTGGGGGGACTTTTGTCACTGAAAAGTTGCTTCATTCTAAGCTTGGTTAAAATGCGAACTAAAAGCATTGGTTTCCTTAACTTCACCAAAAATAATAAACCCCTGAAAGTGAACTCAGCTGATGGATGGTTCATAAACCTTTAAAAACAATGCAGTGCCTGGTTTTCTTTATGTACTTCAGCAGTTCTCCCAGCTCACATTCATCTTCCCCACTGTGGGCTGTTCCAACACAGAACTCAATTAAAGCTAGCCATTTCAATTTTATTTGGAGCCTTTCTGCAGGCTGCCTGAGGAGATTCAGGTGCCCAGTCATGACCAGGACAGCCCTGGAGCACCTCCACACCTGGCTGGTGGAGTTCTCCATGCAGGAGCATCAGGGCTGGAAAAGGGAGGGATTTCTCTGCCCAGCAGGCAGCAGCCTGTGCCCCATGAACTGGGGGAAGGCAGAGATGAGCTCTGCCTGCCTGGCCCTGTCCATCCCACGTTTGTGTGCAGCTCCATCCCTCACCTGTAGCCCTGGTTTAATGTTTTGATTTTTTGGGAAATTCCTTTCCCAGGAAACTTTCTGTAAACAAGAGAAATGTTTTTGTAACTGTACCTGTGTTTATCCATTCTTTCTCACAGGAGAGGTTTCTTGACAAACATCTGTTTTAACCAATGTGATTGAAGAGGTTTGCCTTTGTTTCACCAATTAAATTGGTCTGTGTAAAATAGTATAAAAGAGAGGGACATCTCAAAAATAGAGATCTAGCCTTCTAGATCGAGAGTCTGTGCCGTTGTTTGATGCTCAACAACTACACTCACCCGCACACTTTGATTTGAGCTCCCGTCCCCGGGTCAGAAAAAGGCTGGCGAGGGAGGAAGGATGAAAGGAGGTGATGCTTTGACAGCTCCTTTCTCATGGTAACAAGGAGAGCTGCTGCTTCTCTCCCCTCTGCTCTCCACAGCCTTTTCTTTCTTTAGAGAAGGGAAGAATTCAGCTCTGCCTTCCAGGCGCTGACCAAACCGGAGGGCTCAGGGTGTTTTGTGGGCTCTGTCCATGGAGTCATTGCTCTGTTTAGGGGTTATTTAGCTGTTTGTTTCCTGGATATAATGACAGGTAAATGTGGATTAATAGAATTAAAGGTTTGGCTTGAGGACATGAGGTAGCAAAGCATCAATTACTTCCTGCTGATTTCTGCTCTGTGAGTCATGTTCGCTCAGGAAACAGAGATCCATTAATTTAGCTGGCCCATGGGAACCTGCTACAGGAAAACTCCCTCTGCTTGGAGGGCAGAGGAATGAATGAATGCTGCCTTTCCAGTATTAATAATTTGCTGTTCTAAAAACATCATCATTTGATACAGAGGCAATTTGGATTATAAGCAAGGTGCATCCTAACTAGGAGAAAATACTTGTTAGATGCAAGATATTGCTGCTTGCAGAAGCAGGGCCTTAACTGGTGAGGCTGGAGAACTGCAGTTTAAGCATAAATGACTTTTAATACTTCAAAACAAGTGCCAAGCCTTAGGGATTGACAGTTCCTCAATTTTATAAACCATATAGGTCTAAACTCTAAGGATCTTAGATCCTTTATGATGGGGTTTGATGTGAAATCAAAGCTTAGATCATTCATATCCCTTAGATCATTCACAGTATTTACCTCAAAAGCTTTATGCTTATTTAATTTCCAAGCTTCTTATTTTTAAATGCATTTAAAGCATCATTTGGAAACTGTAAATCACAATGAACAAAAACCCCTAAACCAAAGAGAGCAAAGCAGGCAGGGAACAAGGGGAGAGGGAGGAAAGCAGTAGAGTGTAAGATTGACAGCACAGGAATAAACCTGGGGTATAATTCTGCTGTAGAGAGATTAATCACAGCTTTTCTGAGAGATCCCAACCCCTGGCTACACTGAAAGGTCTTTTGTTCAAGGTCAGTTACCCAGGAATATCCTGCCAGTGGTGGGAATATTTCACAGCTGGAAGGCTTCTGAAAATCCTGCCACATCCCAGCCAGGGCTCCAGAAGCACAGACACAGTTTTACTGACAAAATAAACTGAGAATATTCTTATTCTTGGTTTTCTTATTCTTTTTTCTCTGCTGAAGGAATTGTCCCTGGGGAATGTGGACAGCATTGGAAATTAAGCAGAGCCATGTACATTCATTAATGGAAACACAGACCTTTTAGACTAAGGACCAGCTTCTCTCCCAACTTCTGCCTATAACAGTTTGAATATTTTCCTTTTTGTTTTGGTTGGGTTGAATTAGAAATCTGAGGAAAAAATATTTTACAGCCAAGGAAACTGCCTCTTCAACATGAAACCAAAGTGAATTATTTAATTTTATTTCTTTTTTTGGTATCTTAAAGTGGTACTTTGAAATTTGATTTATTAATGTCATTCAGATGGTGATGGGGGGGCTCATGGGTGACAACAGAGTGATGCCCCATGAAACACAGGTTGGAAATGCCACCCTTGCCTGTTTGCTGGCACAGAAATGGGTAGCACAACCTCCTCTTCTGCAATTTTCACAAGCACTGGCTTTGCTGTGATTGCTCCTATTTCTGCCTCGTGTAATTTTGTGCCAAGCAGTGCCCCTTAGACCCACCAGCTCCAGGAGAGTGAAAATGCTGTACTCAGAGCTTGGCTCAAACCTGCCAAAGCTGTGCTTTAAACTTGGCTGACCTCACCCAGACGCTTCTCTGTTGTGTGAACTCACGCCAAGGACGTGTGATGGGGTCAAGTACCGAGAGTAAAAGCAGAGCAGATGTGCAGGGAGTACCAGATTTTTTGGTGTTGTGATTAATGGGACACCATGAACCCTCCCTGAAACGTTCTGCTCTGAGCAGAGGCTCTGCACAAAACAAAGCACAGGGCCTGATTTTGGTTCTGGGGATTATTGAAAGGTTTGGGGTCTTCCCATTGCAATCTGACTCCCAACACTCAGCACCTCTGCTCCCGAAAGGGATGATGAGTGCTGGGATGGCAATTAGCACTTGAGGCAACCTTCAGGGAATATTTTTCTCCTCAAACAAGGAGGGACTGCAACCCAGAGTCAGTCACAACCTCCACACCTTATTTTTCAAGTGGTTAAGAATGATGCTGTGAAGGCTGAAGTAGTTCCAGAGAAGGAATTTCCTAATGCTCAAAGCTTGCACTTGGCATTTATTGGCCCACCATTTCTTTTTTTATAAAGGACATTCCTATGTGGAATGGTGCACAGAACACAGGCAGATCCTGGGATACAGATACCTGCAATGATTGTCAAGCTTCAGTCCATACTTCAAGTTTTCAGTCTCTGAAGTTGAGCTTTAACTTTGTGATCCCTTAAGGCCACACATACCGATTCACTTTTATCAGAATTTGCCAAATTTTCAGATGGATATTATGAAAAGCTATAAAAATGTATAAAAATTCTTTTTTCAGAGACCAGGAATGGTCTCTGAGCTAAAACCAGTCTCTTGATGCATTTTACAACTTTCAGGTTTCTTGACTTGAGCATACAGATTAGTTTCACATCTGGAATTGTGAAAATAGCACAGAATTAGAGAGTGGTTTGGGTTGGAAGGGATCTGAAAGTTAATCTTTAGGTCTTTAGGTGGTCTTAAAGGTCCCTTGCCACAGGGGAGGTGGAATTAAGTATACCTGGATATCTCTTTTCTGTAATAAAGGACTGAAGGAGATACATTGACCAGCTCCTCCTCCTGCCCTCCTTCTCCCTGCCACAACCTCAATCAGTCTTTGAATTTCCAGTCTGGGATTGTCACAAATCTGTAAAACCAGATCCATTTAACACAAGTTTTACTTATAGTGCAGGACATCCATTTCTAGTTTGTTTTTTTTTTTTTTTTTTTTTTTTTTTTTTTTTTTTTTTTTTTTTTTTTTTTTTTTTTTTTTTTTTTTTTTTTTTTTTTTTTTTGGTTTT
>VYZR01121762.1:0-24585 GCA_013400675.1 Oxylabes madagascariensis
AGGAATGGACACAGGGAATGGGTGTTGGGCTTGCCTGAACCTGTTCTTTTTTCTACCATGAACTGCTGAGGGTGGAAGTGATTTCAGCAAGACTGGCAAGCGAACCCCCCATACCAGTTCCTTACTGGTCTGGAAAGGAGCACTGGGCAGGAATCCTGGCTGCTGTAAATCAGGGCAGCTGAAGGGAAATCAGTTCATTCACCCTGGCCAATTTGTGATTGATTCTTTTGTCTGCTTTGCTAAACCCTCTCCTGGATGAACCTACTGAAATCAATTTTTCTCACCCCACCTCCTGTGGGTTCCTGGTGGTTGTGGGCACCCAGGGGTTTGTAGGGAGACTTGGCTGAATAAATCCCAAGTCCCTTTTGTTCCTGGGGCTGTGCCTTGCCCTCCTCAGCTGCTTTCAGCTCCCAGTGCAGCCTTTGCATTCTGGGCTGCCTTTCACTGGTGATGTCAGGGCTGATTACATTTGCTGTCTTTGTCCTTTTGCCATGTTCCTTATGCCTGGAATATCCTCCTGGCACTGAGTCAGGAGACCACTTTTTTCCTACCACCCTCTGTGCAACTCATTTCCAGCACAACATCCATTAGATGAGCTGATACAGGGTAAAAATAGCAGAGTACTGCCCCTGGCTTTCTCCAGGGGCTATGGATTTGATCCTAGACATGTTTTTCTTTAAAAAAATAGTATTTTTACTTTGCTGCTTGATATTTCAGGCATTTTATGTATTCAAATAATGACTGGGATGCCATTACCTGCATTCCAAATGCCAATTTTGATATCAGCCTTTGGGAAGTCTGCCTGCTGAGATGTGTCCATCCTGTAGATTTGGAAGCATTAGCTGCCATTCCCATAGGTTGGGATATAGCTGTAACCATTTGGGGCAGCTTTAAAGACCTAATTCTCTAAAAATCTGGGAATTTGCAGCATGGGGATTGCCAGGTAATCTTAGATTTGTCCACTTTTATCCAGTTTCTGGCAGTAGCCAGGGCAACAGTCAGGAGGAGGTACAGGAGATGCTGCATGGAGCTGCTCATGCCTATAAATGTTTCATCCTAAGCCTGCAAGGCCAGAGATTGTTTTAAGCCCTCAAACATGATTTTCCCATCTCTTTTCCTCCATTCTTTCAATGCTAAGTATTTTAATTTCGGCGGCTGCTGTTGGCAATGTGCACATCTCATTTGCTCTTTGGAGCCGGCTCTGTGTGAGGATTAAGCTGGAGAATTGTGAGTGCAGGTGGTGGATTCTGGCCATTGCTTGGCTCAGAGCACACGAGGGGAGAACCTGCCACAGCCCCAGCAGGTTTAGTGCCATGTTTAGTGCCAGCTTTAGTGCCAGCTTTAGTGCCAGCTTTAGGCTGGGGGCACCTTTTGCTGTCACCCAGCCGCTGCTGCACCCTGAGGTCCTGCTCAGCTGCTGATGCTTTGTTGGGCAACAAAGGCAAAGGAAACCACAACATTGGTGCCAGTGAGATATTTTCCCTTCTGTATTTGATATTTTCCCTTCTGTTTCTGCAAGGAATGGAGAAAGGGGTGGCCAGGAAGGAAGCTGAGTCTCATTTTCATTTAAAAGTGACCCTGACTAATCCGCCTGGAAACGGGTGGGGGTGTTACAACCATTTTGTGGGACTACAAAGTCCAGCTTTGAACTTTGAGGGAACCTTTCTCCTTGGTAGCAGCAACACATTTTGTTTATCGCCTCTGTCAATCTGACAGCCACTCCGACTGAGAGACTCTTCATTATTAATAATCCCAGGAAGTAGTATTTTAAATTTTTATGGTTTGCGCTTTGCAGCACCTGAACCACAATATATTACATGCACCGTGGCAGTGGAGTGGGAATTACAGCAGGGCTGCATGTCCTTTTCCAAATGAATAATTTAAAGTTTTCACAATGCCAGTTATGTTAAATATTATTACTCATTTCTTCAGGGAAAACCATAGAGCTCAAACGCAAATATAAAGTGGCAATAAATGATGTTACATTTAGCCAGTTGGAGACAAGGCTCAGAATTCATATCAGTTCATTTTCTGAAACACTTACTTCATCCCTTTGCTGGAAAATCCTTTTCAAGGTTCCATGCTTAATGGGATATTTTTCAATTTGTCACATTTCACATCTACTCTGCTCCTTCCTCCTCACAGCAAATGCTTTTAATATAGCCCACTTGGTTAGAAGCTCGCTTTCTTTTCCCTTTCAGCAGCCCAAATCCCTGGATTTCCCAGCACTCTCCCACTGTTTACCTTCTCAAGGTTGTCGATGATGGATTTCCTGCTGGTGTAGGCAGACTCTCATCTGTTGTTTCTCACCTCAGCACAGCTATAATTTTCCAAAGCATCACTACAGAGAGGGTGCATGGTCCTGCATGCATTAAAGCTGAAGAAAGATTTCCTATTGATCCCAGCCATGGCACTGGCATTAAGTCTGGAATAATAAGAGCATTTCGGTTTGGGACTCGATAATGTCTTAGCAAACAGCATCACTAGAAACACCTTGTGTGGAGCAGGGTGATGGATGTGGCTCCTGCTTCTGTGTGCTGGGGTTTCACAATTTCCTCAGGCCATTCCCTGCAGGCTGCCCTGAGCTCTTCAGAAGTGTTTGAGGGACTGCAATGAGGAACCAGAAGATCCAATGAAGAGAACAGAATGTCAAACCCTTTCCAGACATGGAATGTTTCTGCATCTGCTGGCCTGGGATGGCTGAGGGGGACAATTCTGCAGAGAGCTGCCATTTCCCATAGGTTGTCTGTCTGCATTCCCACCCCATCATCCTTTGCTAGCCCCTAATCCCAAAAATGTGAAATTTATATGGAGAATCTGCTGGAGCTGCCATCCTCTCTCATTAATGAAAGTCTAAGAAAACATTGCATTGTAACCAACAGTGGTGTGAACTCCTGACTCAGCCACCGAGTGGGACTCAGCACATTACTGAGATTCTTTTCTGTCTTTTTTCCCTACTCCTCCATGAGTAATATGGGATGCTGGGGTCATGCTGTGTGCAGAGCCCCTGAGCAACTGATGAAGAATTCCCCAGGATCCCCAAGCATCCTTGGAACTGGCTGTGGGAAGGAGCCTGAAGCCAGCTCCGATAGGCCAAAGCCCTTAAATGCACACTTAACTTAAAATATCCGGCTCATTCCCTGATGTTAATAGGACTTACTTGCATTAAGGAACAGCTTAAATGCTTTGCTGAATTGGTGGTTAATTAGCTCGAGTTCTAAACAAACCTGGTTAAGGGGGAAGCTGCAAGGACTGCAGGCTGGGTTCCCATAATTAGATGTGACTTTTTGCTGGTCCATGGAAGCCCTTTTCCCCCCTCTCATATTCTCACAATCACTCTGCAAACCCCATCTAGGAAGCAACTTTCAAAGAAGTTTTATTTTGGATGCAAAATGAAGAAAGTCCCAGGTAATTTATTGGTGTCCCCTTTCCTGCATACGCAAAGAACAGCTCCATTCCTGCAACTTTAAGGTGGTGCGTCTCTGGGAAATGGTGTGAAAACTTGAAGAACAGATCACAGGAGCAAGATGATCTGCAGGGAGATTCCCTGAGCTAAATCCATCTGGAAGTTCCTGTGGAAGAGAGACAGAAAAGGATTACCTCTACACACTGAGTCGTGCTGGAAAAGAGGACTTTATTTACATCTTTCACATTTTATAGAACTCCAAAGGGATCCATGGATTGGAGGTGAGAGTTGCCACCTCTCTGGCCCACTGGCCAGGTCAATGGTCAATTAACTCTCTCCTCCTCCATGAAAATATGAAAACAAACCTCTTGTTGACACTTAAGAGTATGGGAAAGGTCTTGATAAGAATGCAAAGCAATTTCTTCTCAGAAGGCTGCATCGGGCGACAAGTTCCCCCTTAGAGCAGCTCTTTTCCAACGTGCCAACACCCCAGAGGAGGGAATGAGGAGATGACATTTCTTTCCCTTCAGTTTCCCTGGAATTGCAGCCTCCCCAGGACCCCAATTTTCCCCTCCCTTCCTCTGATTTCAATCCAGAACAATTCCCACGCCAGCACCGCTGCGGAACAGCCAAGGAGAGGGGCTGGGGATCATTCCGATGCTGTGGGCTGTAATAAACGGCAGCAGCTCTCCCAGGAAAGCTGTCGTGGTGTGAGATGGATGTTCCTCCTTTGCATGGGAACAGTGGGATCTGGGCTGCCTGAACTGCTCGGGGGCAGCCGCTGATAAACGAGCGCTGATCACGGCCCCGACTGCCGAGTCAGGAGGCTTTTATTACTCCGTGTTCAACAGCAATTTGGGGAGAATTTCTGGAAGACTTCACTGCCAGGAATTTTTTTTTTTTTCCTAACTGACAAAATGGAAAAAGAAGGTGAAAAAGGAGTGATGGCAGGGAATGGGGGAAGGCAAATCTTTCCCATCCAACTCAAATCAGAAAGCTGGAAAATGAAAACAGCAAAAGCAAAAGGCTAAAAATGCAGAAAGGTTTCTTTAGAAGATTAATTGTTCCTTTTCTAAATTTGCACTTTTAACTCTGCAAGAGTGGGGATCCATGCTCCGGCTGATTTATTTAGCCTGTGGGGGACTGAGCAAGAGGGAGCTCTGTTCTTCTCAATGGACACCCCATGCCCTCCGCAAAATTGCATTTTTATCGTTGCTGCCACGATATTGAATGGTCCCCCCGACTGCAGGTTTTCAGTTTTCTGTTTGACCTTTGTTATTTGATTTCTGTGCTCTCCTCTAAAAAGGAGACTTCGCTGCCTGCCCTTTCTTCTGCTGAGTAATTCCAGCGGGTGTCTGACAAAGACACTTCTGGAGAGCAGGTTTTTAACTTTTGCCACGCTAAAAGCCCTTTAGCAAAGGTGCTTCTTCCCTCTTCTACCAAAGCTCTTTGATCCCTCTGCAGAACACTGCCCAGGGTGACTCTGGCTCTGTGCACACTCATTTCGCTGCTGGCACACTCAGCAAACTGTGCTTCAAGCACCTTCTGATCTGGCTGGGGCCTGGGCTTGCTTGTTTGTTCCCAGGTATGACAGAATTGCTGCTGGACCTGAATCTGATGCCTGGTGAAGGAAGGGCTGTGCGGGTTCATTTTCGGACTCTGCATCCCTCAGACAGCACGATTCAAACTTTCCTGCTTATTGGTGCAATGGAACAGTTAAAAAATAACCATAACAAAATTGGTGTTGATGATGAAGAAAATTAAATTATAGCTAGAAACAAGGAAAGGTTTTTATTTGATTTTTTTTTTCTTATATTCTGCCTTCATGGTGTTTCATTAAGCCCCAGCGTTACAGTTTGTGGAAAAGCTCTCATATAAATTTTATAAAATTGTCTGCAGCTAAGATTTATATCAAGCAGGAAGCATGAATTTGGGAGAATTGGATATTGTCTGAAAACAGAAAGAGCAATTTCTAAACACTGGCTGGCAGGTGCTGCTGGCTGATGCTCTATAATTTACTGTACCGGGTTTACAAAAGGCCAGGGAGAAGACTGAAGGCTGGCCAGCTGTACCAGGCTGGGTGCATTTGCCTCCTTCTGAGGGAGAAAATGAGGTTGTTGCTTGTTTGGAGCTCGGAGCTGACCTGGGCCACTTTGTCTTGGCTGCAGAGAGAGTTTTGCTTTATTTTGCCCACAGGGTGGGCAAAATGGGGTTGGATTCAGCAGTGGGTTCAGAGCAGGGTCGGGGTTCACCCCAAACCTGCCCAGTCGAGCTTCTCCCCGTGGATCATTTCCCATCTTGTGTTGTGTCATCACAAATCCTGAGCTCATAGAAGTGTGTCCCTTCTTCTTGCCAAGCATTAATATTGCAAATGCTCCTGTAATAAATACTATTGAGAGGGATTCGCTGGAGGATGTAAATATTCATCAGCCTTTAATGATTTGCATTTGAATCCAGAAAATTGGCTTATGACTCCTCACTGCTTTTCTCTCGCTCTGATTTCCACATGCATTAAATGCAGGAGGATTAAATACCTGGGGTTCTCTTTGGTCCAAAGCAGACTTTGCTGTCTTCATTTGGAAATAAGTCCTTGATTAGCTGGGAACTCAACCTTGTGCATCTCTTAATCTGTTCCAATCCTTCAGCACGGTTTTGTTTCTAACGAAGAGCTTTAGGATCACTCTTGTCACTCTCATCTGGAGCAGCCTCCTGGAGTTTTTCATTTCCACCAGGCTGCAGCTCAGAATGGGGAGCCAAAAGTGGAAGGGTCTTCTGCACCTCATTTTATAAGATTAGGAGGACCTGGATTAATCAGACACAGATCTTAGGGGAAAAGCCAAGGTGATAATATAAGATAAATATTGATAATCTGGAGCCTGAATGAATGAGACACCAAAATGGCCTAAATTTAAATTGCCTTCAGCAGAACTTGTTTGGACAGAGCTTTTAATTAGTGAGGGTCCTCCTTAGGATGGGCTGTTCTTCTGCCTGTTGAGCATGATGTAAAAATTCAATACTCCTAAACAAAAGTGGGTGTCAAACATTTTGCTGTCAGCTATTTTTAAGGCTCAGTGTGATAAGCTCACTGTCCTAGTTCTGTGTATCTGCTGATTTATCTGCCTCTCTTGTTCCTGAGGGGGTGATGGGTTTGTGTTCATTTATGGTGCTTGTGTAGGTCCAGGGGATGGTTTATATAGAAAAGCTTTGATAATAACCCAAAAATCTCTGCTGTGGGCAGAAACCTCAAAAGTGTTGTCATTTTCCAGGTAATTGTGAAAACAAGAACAGAATATCAGCCTGACCAGAAGAACAAAGGAAAACTCAGAGTGCCCAAAATTGCTGAATTCACAGTCAGTTTCACTGATGGGGTAACAGAAAGACTAAAGGTAAGAAATGCTTGTTCTGCTGCCTTCTGATGCAAATGCCACTCATTTTAAAATAACTGAATCAAAGTGACAGGAAAGACATAACAAATTTAACACTCCACTCATCACCAGGGTCAAAGAGAGGTTTATCTGCATGTGTGTAAAGATTTTTTTTTAGGACAGGCATGAAAATACCCTCTTAGCTACATCTCAAGTAGAAAATGCTTTTCTTTCCCGAGAAAATGATGAAAATATATACCAGCCCAAGCTGAAAATAAACCAAGTTTGAATACTTTTTCTTCTCAAACACTGGTGTTTAAAAAGAATTTTTAAAAATCCCAGTGAAGATTGATTGAAACATTTTGTTTAGCCTTTTCAAATTCCTTTTGTCTCATAGCCAGACAACTCTTTTCATGTTTAAAATACTTTGTTATAATTATTATATTATTGCAGATTAAAAACTACTTCAAAATGCATAGAATAAAAGGTATTAGAGAAGTATCCAAGCATATCCTATCCTGTAAGCAGTTTTACTTCACAGGAATTGGAATTTTCTGATGGAAAATGTTTCCTTGGGAAATTTTCAACAGGCTCTGCTCAAACATGGAAAGAAACTCATGAATTATTGAGTGCCATTGGTTCCTGTTGACTGCAGCACATTAGAAGGGCTCAGTTCCTCCTAAAATTAGACTCCAAATGTGTAGCTGCCAGTTTTTCCTCCCTTTTCTCTGGGAAGACCTGGTGCTTTTTCTAAACCACAGAGCATGGCAGTGATAGAAATGTGAGATCTGATTGCTCATTTTCAAAGTCAGAGGAAATACCAATGATTTTGAGGAGAAAACAGACAAAGTGGGCAGTGCCTGGTGACATTCCTGCTCCTTCCAAAGCATAATTTATTCTTAAGAGTTGTGGGAATAAATGTTTATGGTTCTTGGGTTTGTTTTGTTTTGGTTTTTTCCAGTGGACATCACAGTCTGATCTAAAATTTCTTACCTGCTGTTGATATTTACTGAATTCTTCCCTGAGCTTATTGTGCGTAGTAACTATTTACCACCAGTGGTAACTCTCTATTGTAGCACAGTAAAGTGAATTAACCGCGGTTAAATCCCAGTGTTGGAAAGCACAGCAGACATTTCCGGTGTCACACACAAATCAGAGCCCGACACGATGTGCCTGAGAACCACCAATAAATTTAGATCCTGGCCTGATGTGTTGGCTTTAACCCGCAGTAAATGGCCTTGTTGGTGTTGTAAATGCTGGTGTCTCAGTGAGTATTTAACACTCAATCCTGCAGCCCTGGAGGGTGTGAAAGGCAGAGTAAAACCACGGAAATATCTGGCTTTGTTATTTAAAAAAAGAACATCTTCTTACACACCGAGTTAATATATAGCTCATGGATAAATCCTATTTCATCTGCTGAGTCTCTTGTTTTTCCTGTTCAAATTCCCAACTTGCTGTTGCATTCAAACCTTTCATTTCGTGCATTTTCCCCTCTTCCCATCCTGTTGTTGGTGCAGTTTTCCCATCACTCTCGCAGCTCCAGCTGGGAGCCCTGGAAGAGGTGAGAGGTGAGCCTGGCAGCATCACAGTTTCATTTTTGAGCCATTTCCTTTCCCTAAAATCCATATGATTTTCACTTTATACTCTTCAATGTCAACTTACTCATCAGGCAGCCTCTGCTCTAATGCTGGATAAGGCTCTAAGCCTCTCCCTGCCTGCTTTTCATAAGGCTTCCATGTATCCCATTAAATTTGTAGCATTATTTCCTGACAAAATGAGCTGAGATAATAGCTTATATTTATTACCTTTTGTACTTTTTATTGCACCACATTTTGGTCCCAGTGCATATTTTTAGTGAAGTTATTAAAAACCCTGCCCTCTGGTTACAAGCTGCCCTATTATCTGGTGCTGATGAAATCATCTTACATTTGTTTTTTGTAAGAGGAAATCACAGTAAATACTTAACTTTTATGATCTCAGTTGCAATACATTTTTCAAAGCTTTAAAAAAGATGTATAACTGTGATCATCATATTCTCTTTTGCCCTTTTGAGGGTGGAAGAGCCCTCCAAGATCATCGAATCCAAGCTGAGCCCCATCCCCACCTTGTCCTCAGCCCAGAGCACTGAGTGCCACCCCCAGCCCTTCCTGGGACACTCCAGGGATGGGCACTCCAAACCTCCCCGGGCACTTCCAAGGCCTGAGCACCCTTTCCATGGGGAAATTCCTGCTGCTGTCCACCCTGAGCCTCCCCTGGCCCAGCCTGAGGCCATTTCCTCCTGTGCTGAGAAAAGAGGCTGAGATTCTGTGATTTTGTGCTACGGAAGACCAAGATGTCTGGAAAAAACTTTGACACCATGTGAACCTGCCAGCCAAGTCCACAGATGCCCTTTTCACTGCCTTTTGGGTATCTTTTATTGAAGAAACTAATGAATAATTAGACAACTTTCTCACATGAACAAGCCCAAGCCAGAATTTAAGCTTATGCTTGCATATTTTTCATCCATCCAGAATAGCCCAGATCTGAGCTCTTTAATTATCATGAAGAGGAGACTGTCCCTAGGCAACGGCTCTTATTTCACACCAGCTCTTCCAGGAACCTGAGCTAGCTCCTGCCTCTTGTCACATCCCCTGATAGATGAGATTATGATTCTCTCCAGCTCAGCACACCGTGTCCTGGAAGTTTGACCAATTAGGCCGATTCTTCAGCTGCATGAGTCAGCCCATAGATCCTTTAAAAAACTGTTTAAATAGTTGTGTGTAGATGGCTTACAAGAAAATGATGTTAAAATAACCTTATGGTTGAGCCATCCATACAGAAAAGAAATTTCTCGTTTTACTCCTCCACGGAGAAGCAAAGAGAACATTTTTCTAAGCTGACAGGCAGTGATTTATAGACCTTGCCTTCTCCAGCCTGCTTCTACCTTTAGAGTGTGTTCCTCTAGGAAGTTTTTGAGCTGCAGAGGTCTTGTTTTGCAGTAGCTGTGTGAGCTGAGCTTTCCCAGGCTGAGGGGGAAGGGTGGCTGCTGTTTGCCTCTCATTTTCAGTGCTTTGAAGGGAGCTGGGCTTGGCCATCCTGTGACAACACTGAGGTGCTTTAGAGAGGGTTTGTAAACGTGTCTGTGATTCCTCTGTGGGGTGGCAGCTCTAACCCTCTGCATCCGAGCCTCCCTGCTCCTTCTCACCAGTCTTACAGCTCTCAAGAACAATCTCTCATGTGAGTAACCATTCTGCCCTTATTTCTATCAGTCCTGAAAAGAGATTGAATCCCTTTTGCTTTTTAAGCAGATTCCCCACCAAATGAAGCCTTGTTATTTCTGGAGAACGGAGTTTCCAGTGACTCCTTTTCTCTTCCAACCAGACCAGACAGCACAGAAATCATCCAGCAGCTTTGATTTATTTAGATAGCACCAGAAGAGGTGCTGGAGTGACCTCTCTGTGTAGGTTTACAGAGCACTGGGTGGACACCTGGAACTGCTGGCTGATTTTACACAAACTGGTCTCTTTCTTACACCAGTCTGAGCCCTTTCTCACCACAGCAACAGAAGTATTAATTATTTTCAGGAAGGTAATGATTTATTGACTATTAGCTGGGTAATAGTTACTTCCCTGACTTCTCCAGTTTTCTACAGTTCTTTCCTTTTCATGGAACTTTAAAAAGTTTATATTTTCAGAGTTGGAATAATTAAACTCAGTACTTGTCTTTAACAGAACAAATTGGGAGTGGGTGTACGGGGGAGAAGTCGAGATATTTAAGATGTTTTTTGCAAGCAATTTATCTACCTGGAGCAATCATCTGCATGTATCGATGAAGACTGGGAACTTCATTCTTCTTGCTGCAATTTGGCAAGATGCATTTTCAGAGTCACTGGCTGTGTCATCTGTCCCTGTTGAGTGTGCAATGACAATTATTTCTTATCATTAGATCATCCCTCTCCTCCCTCCACCCCGAAACTGCTCTGACACACTGCAGATCCAGGGATGTAATTATTGCCCACACTTTTCAGCAGGTCCTTAAAATGTAGTGGAACCCATTCAAATGCTTCTGTTGTTGAAATGTTCATACTGGAACAATTGTTTTCCTCTGACTTAATGTGAAAGATTTAGAACAAAATCGCTTTGTCTTCAGCCGCACCCTACAAAACACCGTGATGCAAGAATTGTTCATGATCAAACACAAGCCAATATCTGAAATGCTCGGCTCCTAATTAAGAAAGATTGTTCTGGGTCAGGGAATAATTTCCTGTTGGTAACAGCTTTGCTAAATGGAAAATGCTCCCCTGTTTCCCCCACTGGAAGGTGAGCCATCAAATCCCCAGGGAATTCACACCCTGCTCCCCCTTCCCAAACTTCCCATCCCTGCCATGGATCCTGCAAACTTCTCCTGGGATCCTCTGCTTTCAGTTGTAGGCTGTTGCTTTATGCTGATAATTCTTCCTCTAACCTGCAAAGAAATCCCAGGAAAACGGCTGGGGCTTTCCACTGTACCCATTCACAGGTAAACACATCTTAAAGTCTCCTGGAATTGTTGAGTTTCCACGGGGCAGGAGTAACTCCTGGCGAAAGGACTCCTGTGCTTTTGAATCTTATCAGCACCAGCATCACCATGGCAACTGCCACATCCCATCGGTTATCAGAGATACCGGAGCGGCCGCTGGAGGATCCCATTACCCCGGCTAATGGCAGCGCTGCTCCGGGGCTGTACACGGGGATTTCTCCCTCTGCTGGGAATTGCTGCTGGGGCTCAGGATCAAGGAGAACAAGGGACAAAGCAGAGGAAAAGCAGAAATGTGCCTGGCAGGCACAGGGAGCAGGGAGCGGCACCAGCAGCGGGGCTGAGCCAGGGTTTTCTCCTGAACCTGGCACTCAGAGAGGGCTTGCAGAGCTGGCAGTAGGAAGGGGTTGATTTCAGACCCCAGGGACTGATTTGGTGGAATGTTCCCTCCCTTTGGGAGTTCCCAGCTGTCACCAGGCAATCTCCTTTCCCTGTGGATGCAGTGGGCAAGTTCCTCTAGGGGTGTCAGGCAGCTCTCACTGCATCTAAGTGTTCTCCAGATTGGATGATTTGAGAGTGGAGCCAGAGCTGCCTCTTTGGAGGCTGAATATTTTCCAGGGCAATGCAGAAGGTCACAGGTTCTCCTTTCCCAAAAAAACACTGCCCAGCCCTGCCTGGCCTCGATGCAAACTCACAACTTCAGGCTCTCGCTCGTGGTGTGCCTGCAAGCAGGTGAGAAATGGTGCTGCTCACCTCTCTGCCTGAGCTCAGAAATCCTTCTTCTGAGGCTTTCTGAGAAGAGGACAGGTCACATCTGTCCCGGTGGCTCTCCCAGGCTGCAGGAGGCAGATTGATGGAGCCGTTGGTGATCATCAGTGACAATCAGGAGCTGCGAGGATGAGCTGAGAGAGGATTTGTGGCTCAGCTGCCAGGGAACAGATCTGTCTGGTCACAGCCCCTGGTATAGATATAAACCCTGCGAGGTTTCCCCTGTCTGGGTAGGAGTCTGGGAGTTTTGTAAGAACTCCCAGCCAATTCCTTAATTTTTTTATACAGGCAAGGGCCCAAAAATGTCATGTCCATGTCTAAAACACACACGAAAAATCTATTTTGATTGAACTAGAATGCTCTCTACTGGCTTAGGGACCACCTAACAAAGCAAAGAAAAAAAACCCCAAATATGGGGTTTTTTATAGGAAATGGACCATTCCTTACAGTGCACTCTTGTTCTATGTTAGTTTTACACACATAGATTCTCTTTTACAAAGTCAGGAAAAGCCTCTTGACTCTATTTGATTTTTGCCCTCTGTGAGCACTAACAGAGTAGTCAGCTGAAGAGATTTGTTCAGTTTTGGTTTGGGTTTTTTTGCATTTAATTGATTTTTGGAGAGAAGAAGAAAGTGAATTGTTAGGCAGAAAATCTCTAAAAGTNCGTTGGTGATCATCAGTGACAATCAGGAGCTGCGAGGATGAGCTGAGAGAGGATTTGTGGCTCAGCTGCCAGGGAACAGATCTGTCTGGTCACAGCCCCTGGTATAGATATAAACCCTGCGAGGTTTCCCCTGTCTGGGTAGGAGTCTGGGAGTTTTGTAAGAACTCCCAGCCAATTCCTTAATTTTTTTATACAGGCAAGGGCCCAAAAATGTCATGTCCATGTCTAAAACACACACGAAAAATCTATTTTGATTGAACTAGAATGCTCTCTACTGGCTTAGGGACCACCTAACAAAGCAAAGAAAAAAACCCCCAAATATGGGGTTTTTTATAGGAAATGGACCATTCCTTACAGTGCATTCTTGTTCTATGTTAGTTTTAGATTCTCTTTTACAAAGTCAGGAAAAGCTTCTTGACTCTATTTGATTTTTGCCCTCTGTGAGCACTAACAGAGTAGTCAGCTGAAGAGATTTGTTCAGTTTTGGTTTGGGTTTTTTTGCATTTAATTGATTTTTGGAGAGAAGAAGAAAGTGAATTGTTATGCAGAAAATCTCTAAAAGTGGAAGTCACAGAGAATATTCACATGCCTAAATTTTTTGGGGGGTACACCTGCTGAAAGTTCACTCTTCAAACCAGGATATATTGAAGGAAAAAAGACTGACAGAGCAGAAACCTCAACTGACCCTTGGCTTTGGAGCAAAATGCTTGAAAATATTTCCGTAAGCAACCACATGGAGATACCCCTGGTGCTAATTACAGGATGTAATTGCAGTTCCCATTGGACCTGGAGCATTTCTTACACTACATCTCTGTCTCTAGCACCACTCTGCACTTAGCTCTGCCCCCCCCCAGGAAATTTGTGTGTTGGGCAATTGTCCTGTCAGCATTTGAGGTGAAGTGAAAGATATTTAATGCTGGTGTGGCCACTGTAGAAAAAGAAACCGAGCAGGATGGAGGAGCAGGAAAGAATTTTCAGCTGAGCGAAACCAAAGCGAAGTTTATTGCTTGTTGGGAAATGCATTTGGAGTCTTGTAGCCAGACCACTGAATTCTAAAAAAAAAAATAATAATCACGGAAGTGCAGAGCTTCAGTCACACAATTTTCTCCATGCAATGTTTCACTCTCTCTAAAGCAGCACAGGCTGTGATTGAATGTTAACCAGAGCCGAGCTGCCTCTTGTTGGTACTTGCAGATGTATTAAAGCCTGTTGGGTCGGATCCACAGCTAATGGAACTGGCCTCGTGCCTTTGGAGGCAGCATAATCACCTCGATTATTCCTTTCTGTTGTTTGCTTTTAAAAGAGTAGCTCTTGTAAGTCATTTGCAGCAATAAAGCTTCATCTTTCTAATTCAAAATGGAAAGGCTTTTAATTCTTAAGTTACCCAGGGGACACTTTGCTCACCAAGTCCTCACTTTGTTCTCCTATAAAGCACCCATATAATAAGTTTTTAAGGAGAAATGGGTGTACTGGACCATGAATGCAGAAATATTATTTTCTACTCATGTTGGGAGACATAAATGCTGAAATACAGGTGAATTTGTTGCCCCTCTTGAAGGAACAAACCTCCAAGTGATTTTTTCTTCAGGCACAGGAGTGCACTGAACAGAGGTGTTTTAATTCATGCCAGCCTGACCTTTGGAAGAAGATAATTTCTCATCTCAGCTTTTCCCTAGAGCCAGCCTGATGCTTGGCTGTGGCATGGTGGTGGTCTTTGGGTGGTTTTGCCTCAGAAAAAGGCAAGATTTGGAGAATTTAGATGTTAGGAGCTTTGAGTGGCTCTCACTGGGGTTGTCTGAGTGGGGAGTGAGCTCTGGAGCTGGGTTTGGAGGGATGTCAGGTGTCAGGAAAGGCAGAGCAGGGAACACAACCTGCAGCTCCAGGCGTGTTGCCATGAGCTAATCCCTGAGTCCATTCTTGCTCAGGGCTCCCAAAGCTTTCCCTGCACCAAATCCAACATCAGGGAGGAGTGAGAGGGGACGATTTTGCATTCATGAGACTGTGCAGAGGTTGAGTCTTGGCAGGCAAAGGGCAGGCAAGGAGACAGTTTATTGATGACTTGATTTCTCTCGTGTTCCTGTTAATGCATTTAAAAAGGGCCTGTGATGAACTGAGGCATCCACTGCCATGTCCCACGTGGAGGGACCGAGGAAATGTCACAGCCAAGGCTCTGCCAGGGCAGCGGGGAAGGGCTGCACGTCAGGAAGGCTTGGACAGGATGTTTCTGTCTGCTGCAGTCCCGCTAATTGAAAAAACACCTCCAATTAGGGATCTGGAAGGAAGCCTCTTCCAACATTGCTCAGCTCCTGAAATGGGCTGCCAGGTGTTCTCAGGACGTGGCTTTGGGAGGAAAAGCTCCTTTCTGAGCAGTTCTTGAGTCACCCCACTTGTTTCATTTGGGGGTCTGCTCCATTCCTTTTGGAGGTAACAGACACAGAATCACTGAATGGCCTGGGCTAGGACGAACCTGGAAGATCACCTAGTTCCAGTGGGAAGGGACAGCTGAAAAAGAGAGAAAATATTCTTATAGGAGGAGGGGAAAAACACCTTTATAAACCTGTCTGGTCTGGCAAAATGGCCATGCATTTATTTGGTGTTCCTAGAAACAACATCACCCCATCTCACTACACCTGCCTGCTCGATGAAGGAATTTTTTAATGGCATTAAATGGCAGCAAAGAGAAAGCAAATCCACCAGAGCTTTTTATTTACCTAAATGGAATTTCACTGATATTCATTGGTGAAGCAGCCTTATTTAAAATGGCATTTGGAACTTCCATAAGGAACGGGGGCTTGGAAACGGAGCCATGAATTTTCCATCCAAGGGGTTTGACTTGGCACAGGGAGATGTCACGCAGCCCGCAGCTGGCACCAGATACTGTTAAAAAGATCTGAGGCTATTAGTGCCTAAACAGCCACTAGAAATTATATTACATGATGGAGACTGGCTAATATAATTGAGCCAGCTAGTTATTGTGTGCATAATTTAATTATTTGACAAATTGCTTAGAAACACGGTGTGCTCCTTCCACACTCGTGCCGCTCTTGCGGCTTTAGGAGGCGCAGAGCAGAGAAATTGCTGGTGGCTCTCCTGGAAAAGAAATGTTTTTTTTTACCATTTGGAAACTTGGAGAGGTTCTCTGGTGTTGTCACGGTGGGCTGGGGTGTGCAGAGATGGGAGAGCCCAGGGGGACATGGCTGGGAGGGGAAATTGGCTCAGAGACAGCCAGTGCTGTTTCACGTGGGTTCTTCTGAGGCTCTGGGGTGCTTGGATAAATGAGCCTGTCTGTGCTCTCTGAGTGTTCTGGGCTTTGGTTGCTGGGCTGTGTGGGCTGAAAGGAACCCAGGGAATAGTGCAGCAGGGAATCCCAGAATGGTTTGACTTGGAAGGGACCTTAAACCCCACCCAGTGCCACCCCCTGCCATGGGCAGGGACACCTTCCACTATCCCAGGGTGCTCCAAGCCCTGTCTAGCCTGGCCTTGGACACTGCCAGGGATCCAGGGGCAGCCACAGCTGCTCTGGGCACCCTGTGCCAGGGCCTCCCCACCCTCACAGCAAAAATTTTCTCCTAATTTCCAATCTAACCCTGCTCTCTGTCAATTTGAAGCCATTCCCCCCTGTCCTGTCACTCCATCCCTTGTGAAGTCTCTCTCCATCTTTCCTGCAGCTCCCTCAGGCACTGCAAGGCCCCAGTGAGGTCACCCCAAAGCTTCTCCTCTCCAGGCTGAGCAATCCCAGCTCTCCCAGCAGAGCTGCTCCATCCCTCTGCTCATCCTGGAGCCTCCTCTGGGCTCTCTGCAGCAGCTCCAGCTCCTGCCTGTGCTGGGCCAGGGCTGGGGCAGCTCTGCAGGTGGGGTCTCACCCGAGCACAGGGGCAGAATCCCAACCCCGCTCCTGCTGCCCACTGGGGATCAGCCCAGGAGCAGATGGGAGAAGTTTCTGGCCCCCAGGATGATCCCATCCTCATCTGTTCTGATGAGAACTGGGGACAAATTTGTTTATGGTTATGAATTGTAAGTTGAAGGACAAAAAAATCCCATCCCTAAAACTTCATTAAGAAACCTCGCAGCACTAAGGAGTATTTTCCTATAGCCCTGAAAATGTAGAGACATGACTGAGGACATGTTCCTCTTACAAAGCATCTACTAAACAATGCTTGTTAAGAATCTGGACACCATCTGGAATAAAGCTGTGCTGTAATAATAAAGAACAAATCCTACATTTTCTTGAGCAGTACTAAGCAAATCTGAAGACCCAATTGTGTCACTTTTTTTTGCAGTTAGCCTTTCAAAATTTCGGAGGTGAAGCTGTTGCCGGAAGATCAGCAAAATCAGCAACTTATTACAAAAATATTTCTAACAGTGGGGAGTGAAATGACATTTCTGAAGAAGTGCAGTCAGATCATTTTCACTGCCAGGGTAGATCAGGGTGTCTGGGTGCTGAGCAAGGCACCACAACAGTTCTTTGGCAGGGTTTGAACAGTGGGGTGGGTTTGGGGTGCACCTCATCCCCTGCTTGATCCATCTCCGGGTCCTGTCAGCCTGTGGCTCCCTCCCTGTCCACACACCAGAGTGTTCTTGCAATAACGAACTGGATTTGGGTGGTTTGCACCTGGATTCCATCCTGGAATACACAGAGGCCACCAGGATAGCTGGATCCAGGAGCTCCTGATCCTTTAGCTGCACCTTCCATGTGGAAATCTGACGGTGTCAATCTTCCATCTCATTAGCAGCTGGAAGAAGTTATGGGATGAAGGCAAAAAAAAATTGCCCTCCTGAATTTTTCATTGTCAAGCAGAAATCCTTATAATGGGTTCAGGAGTGCATGGATGTGTTTGGATGCCCTTAGATGATTTTGTGATTTTTTTTTCTGCAAGTTAACTGGGTTGTCAGGGATTGATGGGTTTTCAGGTGTAATGGAATTGCCATAAACTATAGGAAAAGCTTTGCTGCCTCTCCAAGCACAGCTCTTAAGCTTCTCTCTGAAATAACCTTGACAGAATTTCTGCCAGTTTTGTTCATAACAAATTTTGCCTTGTTCTTTGCCTTTCTTCTTCTACAAAGAGAAAAATTAAAACCAAGAGAACTTCTTCAGCTGAATTGCCTATTAAAGGTCACAAAATTTCCCAATACCCAGTGACACTGAAGGTATCTTGTAGAACCAGACATGGCAGCAGCAATGGAATCCTTTCCTGATAAACTGGAATTTTGTGAAGAGGCTGAGAAAAGTGCAGGTACAAAAACAGGCACCAGAGGCTCCTGAGGTCCCTAACTCACACTACAGCTGCAGAGAGTAAGAAAATGGTGCAGAATTTTGTAGGGATTGTTCTGTGATGAATGATCTTTACCTCTTCTCTGGGCCTGGCTGCTTTTCCTGTAGGCAGCAAGGCTTTTCTTGCTTGGCATCTTCTTGGCTCTGCTCCTGGTTTAAGTGTATATAAGCAGGGAGAAAAGTGTCCAGAGTCAAAAACTGATTTACCAGGTCTAGAAATAAAATCTTGCTTGATATCTAAGAAGTGCCACCCACGCTGAAAGAGAGGAAATTTAGGTTGGATGTTGGCAAGAAATTCTTCCTTGTGGGGGTGGTGAAGCCCTGGCACACGGTGCCCAAAGAAGCTGTGGATCCCTGGCAGTGTCCAAGGCCAGGCTGGAGCACCCTGGGACAGTGGAAGGTGTCCCTGCACATGGAATGAGATAATCTTTGAGGGCCCTACCAAGCCAAGCCATTCCATGATTATGTATTATATCAATAAAGAATAAAACTGTAAAAACCTTGCAATGGAGAAAGCTGTTCAATAAATGCCCTGCTGTTTGGATGTGCCATTGTTCTCTGGTTGCCTTTTAAATAAGGCTTTGTACTGGAGTGAGAGAGGGGAAAAGGGAATTTTTGATGAAAAAGGAGATCCTGGGCAGCTGATGAAATGAAAGAGAGCAGGGAGGATGCTTCCATGGGCTGCATGAAAGCCAGGTTAGCTGGAACACCACTGCAATTAGACATCCTCTGCCTGGCACAAAACCTGCTGGCACCTGATGTCCTGCTGCCTGATGAGGTTGGATCCTTTTGTTCATCTGTGCTGTGTGAAAAGGCAAAAAAAATGTTCTTTATCTCTGGGAAAAGGGGGAACCACCCCAAGTGTGCTGCTGTTGATGGGAGATTGACATCATCCTTCATGGATGTTAAGGGCCTCTTCCCACATTTTTTGGAGGATGGGGGGGAGAGTTTTGGTGTGGTAATGATGTTCTTTATTCTCTGTTCCCTCTTTAGGAATCCTTTGGGAATCATGTGAGATTTTGAGGAGAGGGCAGGCAAATCCCCCCCTTCTTTCTCCCACTCGAGCAGTCACATGTGACAGATTCATGCCTGCAGCACTTCTAGGTTTTATCTGCTCACTAAATTTTATTTCCCCTCTGTGAGTGTTTATATTGCTTAGAGATTGCCAAGGTTCGTGTTAATCATAAAAAAAAAAAGTGGAGGTTTATTAGGTATTGCAGCTCTGTGATTCTTTGGTGTTTGAATGTTAATGAAGCTTTGTGTGCTCTGGAATAGTTGGAGAGGTGGATCTGAGCTCTGGCATGGCAGAATATCCGGGGGTGGATTTTTCTTCCCTTTCCTTTGGGTTTTAACATCGCACATGACATCTCATCTGGAGCAATTTTCCACCATTTATCAGCAAGTGTAATATTGTCACACCAATTCTGCGAGTGCAGGAAAGGCAGGAGGGTGAAAATGGGCTCAGTTACACCCTGGGGGGACGGGAGAGCTCAGCACAGGGACCATCATCAATGGGGTGGCAGCACTTGGCCAGAGCAGAGGGGAATTTGTTATTTTTAGGGACTCGGTGGGCAGACAAGAGGAAAGAACCCCTCAAATTGCAGTTCTTATTTCCATAGGCTGTGCATGCACGTGGGATTTAGCAGAAGGGCCGTGAAGAGACATTTATTCTCATTCCAGACAGCTCCGTTCTTTCTTCTTCTGAAGGCTGAGTTTCAAGCAACATTTCTTTTCTCATTGTACATTTAATTTGGGGCAGAGAAGCCAAATGGAAGAGCTGAGCATTTCTTATTTCTGAATTCCTACCCAGGGCTGCCCCTCAGCATTGGCCTTGGTAGAACAAGATGTACATCTTGCTCCAGCGCCTTCAAATTAACCTCAAAGGACACTTGTGTCATTGTCATCGTGAGTTTAATACCTGCACTGGCATTAGAGGAGGTACCAGGCCTAGCAGGCTCCCCTTTCAAACGAGGAGGAGTTGATGGATGTGTGTTCTACAAAGGGACAATGCTCCTCCACACTGACCTGTCACCAGGATTTTGGTGGCTCTTTATGGGGAGGGATGTGTTTTTCCCAGGTCTCCTTTGGAAAAAGTAGAGCATATTTAATCCAGGAAGTCCCTCTTTTTTATTGTTTGAAAGGGATTTAATTTCTTTTTGCCATGTGTAAGATAACTTCTTTTGGGGACACAAATCATGTCAAATTCCATTTGCATCTGCCTTGAATCCAGCTGAGCCTTTATCACCATGAAAAGGGACAGAGTCCCCCAGGTTGGAAACCCAAGGGCTGCCATAAAGCTGCTCTGAAATATTTCTCTTTACCCCTCTGGGCACTGAGAGGGAGGTGGATCCCAAATTTTCTTGGTCAGACTGGTGCAGTTCCTACAACTGCACTCCTTTTGTGCAGACCCCTCTGCAGCACTCCAGGACTCCCTGACAGCGTTCTCCTAGATCCAGCAGTAAATGCTGCTCCCTCTCTTGCTGCCTTTGGCTTAATTGACCCATTTTGCAGCAGATGAGGCCCCAAGGAGAGGTTAATCCAAGCAGGAACATTAAAAGGTAGGTCGGGGCTTCACTGAACTCTTTGTCCTTGGCAAAGCCTCTTAGCCCTCGTCTCACCTTTTTACCCTTTATTGTAAAATACTCTGATTTAACAAGGAATTCAGGAATCTCTCCTGCTGGATAAGAGTCTCCACAGCTCTCTCTTCCCTGAGTTTTGGGTGTGATGGGTAAGATTTGACACCAAGGATACAAATTTGCTTCACTCTTTTGTTTTAACCACCAGAATTGTCGCTCTGGATCTTCCAGGAGTAATCCCAGGAACAGCCTCAGCAGGCGGTTCATCTTTCTGGGGGATTGCTGGCAAGGCTTTTCCTGCCCTGCCACCAATTCCAGTGGTCCCTGGAGTCCCTGCAGGATTGCAAATCCCACTGGTCCCAGAATTGCAGCTGCTGGAATGATTGAAGGGGAGAATCAGAGCAGATTTCAATGTGAACCAATATTAAGCAATTAATAATATTTACTGATATGATGTTACTAATATTACATAATATTTCTGTTGTAAAAATAAGATTATATTAATTAATTCTGAGCTATAACCAGCCTGCTGTTCCTGACAAGCCTGTCCCCTCTGCTCTAGGAATTATCAGCGTTTTCCCACTTCCTACCATCACCTTTCCTGCAAGTTAAATCTTCTATAGATAGATGGGATGCATAGATCCTGCAAAATCCTGGTGCAGCCAGCTCTAATTTAGGCACTTGGAATCCCGAGCCATTTATGCTGCGTTTGTGGAATTATGGGACCAAGGAAGCTTTGGGAAAGGGGAGGATGGGAGTGTTTGACAGCTCCTTGCTCAGTCCTTGAGGGCCAGACAGCTCAGCATAAATCAATGGTCAGGACCTCAGTCCAGACATGCAGGAGGGACAGAAAACTTGATGTTGGATGAGCTATTGAGGAGGGTCCTGGAAAAGCTGGAGAGAAGGGAGCTCCAGCAAAGAAACAGACGTGCAGCAGGGTGTCCTGCTGGGCAATGAGGAGAGGGGGAATATTTGAGCCCCAAAGAGGGAATTGTGTCTGGTACTCCAGCACCAGCATTCTGTGGGATTTTGTCGGTAGTCAGGGTATTGTCCTTTTACAGCCTGGAGAAATGGAAAAGGATCCCCTTCTCCTGCAGGGCACAAGGGATCCTGGTGGGATTGCCCAGGAGGCACAAAGGGATGTCAGCTGCAAAGACCTCACTGCTCCTCCTCTGCTTCCCGAAAAGTGGGATCTGAAAAGTGGGATCTGCCGTGGTCACAGGGCACTTTATCCACACACCTCACACCTGGAATGTGGATCCTGGCTGCTGCTGGGTCCTGTGGGGCCAGAGCTGAGAACACAGGAACACAAAGGCTCAGAGAACACCAAATACCACAGCAAAATCTCTACATTTGCAAGGGGTTAAACCCAGGAATGTGGAAAGCCCGTGGGGGGATGGGAACGATGTGGGAATCCAGGATATGGGATCCAGCATTCAGTCAATTACCATGCTTAGTTAAGTACTGCACGGTGGAGTGAAGGCTGCAGTCTGTTGGAATGTCTGTTCCTATAAGTCATTTAATTATGAGGTTGCTCATATGCCATTTTAACATATGTACAGTAACATTATCCCTCTTTTGTAGGTCACCATCCTCATAAGCCTGGCTCTTGCATTCCTTGCCTGCATAGTGTTCCTTGTGGTGTACAAAGCCTTCACTTACGACCACAGTTGCCCAGATGGATTTGTTTATAAGGTAAGGAACCTCCGAAGGATGAATTGCCTGAGCTAATGACAGGCTCTAATTGCCTGCATGGTTACAGCCCGGGCTGCTTTTTTTTTTTTTTTTTTTTACCGGGCCAAACAAAACATTTGGCAGGGATGGTTTGAAAGGGAAAAAGGGTNCAGTGAGGGTGGGCAGACCCTGGCACAGAGAAGCTGTGGCTGCTCCTGGATCCCTGGCAGTGTCCAAGGTCAGGTTGGACAGGGCTTGGAGCACCCTGGGACAGTGGAAGCTGTCCCTGCCCATGGCAGAGGCTTGGAATGAGATGAGCTTTGAGGTCTCTTCATAAAGTCATGAATTTCAGAATCAAATCCAAGCCTGAACTTGTGGAAAGAGCTGACTCACGGGGCTGTGCCTCCTGCCGTCCCCAGCCAGGTGCTCATCCCACAACTCAGGGTGACGCTCTCTAACAGAGCAGCACAAAGCGAATCTTGCTGCCTCTGCCTGTCTGGGGATTAACTCTGGCCTGGGACCTGCAGGGAGCAGAACTGCTCAGCCAGCCCAGCCCCGCAGGGAACCAGCCCTTCCCTCATTCCCCAGCCCCGTTCCCATCCCGGATCCCTGATCCGCTGCCATGGGGTTACCAATAGCAGCAGGTTTGGGATGCCAAGCCGGGCTCGGTGCATCCCCAGGAGACCGAGGGGCAGCGGCAGCAATCTGAGCGTGGACAGGACTCAGATGCCATCACTCTGCTTTTGCTTTCCCCTCCCAGCACAAGCGCTGCATCCCCGCCTCGCTGGACGCCTACTACTCGGCACAGGATTCCAACTCCCGGGGCCGGTTCTACACCGTCATCAGCCACTACAGCATGGCCAAGCAGACCAGCTCCCGGGCCGTGGCCCCCTGGCTGCCCTCGGCCTCGGCCAGCCACGACAACAAGGCCGCCAAGACTGAAGGTCACTAAAGGGAAGGAGGGCGGGGGGACAACACCGAGCGTGCCCTCGGGGCAGGAGTGAATCCAACCCAGCTTCGTGGATATTTCTTCTCGTGCGTTGTTCTCGTTGATTTGTAACCGAGTCGAGCTCTTGTACAAAGGCATGTTTGATGTTGACTGTACCTTAACGATGTAAAAATATTTTTAAATCATTGCTTAACTATTTGTTAGAAAAATAAATTAAAAAACAAAAAAAGCAAGTTGGGTGAACAGCCAGAGAGGAGAAAAGCAGCAAAGAGAATCCCACCAAGTTTTGGCAGTGCTGGAAAGCTGTGACAGAGGCTCCACACGCAGCGAAGGAAGAGCTGGAATCCTTTCAAGAGGGGTAGAAAAAACCTGGCACAAAAACATTGTGGTGCTGTTTGGTTTGCCAAAGGGGAGATATTTTGCTGTCAGATTGAATCCAGTGTCAATGTTCATTCACTGACAGAGAAATACAAGGATCCCCTCCTTCCCCAGACAAACTCACGTGCAAACACAAACCCTGCACAGTGCCCCAGGGAAATCCAGAAAGTTCCTGGCATTCCTGATGAGCCACCAGAGTGCTGCTGGTCCTGGCCAGGCTCTGAGGCTGAAATCCAGGCTGCTGCTGGGAGATGGAGCAGGATGGGAGCAGGCAGAGGCTGCTGTAGTCAAATCTTGAATAAACTTTTGAGCACAGGACTCAGAGCCAGGAGTTCAGGACTCTGCTTCTGCTTCTGGCATAGATTCCTTGCGTGAGCTTCGGCAATTTCCATGAGGCTTCATCCTTTGGGACCTCTCTCCTGAGGGTCACCAGAACTCAAAAGCCATTGTGACCAGAAGAGCATCTCAAAAATGCTACTAGTACTGAGCCTCTAACTTTTCAGCCCCTAATTTTCCCATGAATGGGATGCTCCTGCTTCCCTCCTTCAGCTTCAGCTCCTTCAGCATTTCCTGTCATTCCAGGTCACCAGAGAGAGGTACAAATCAAATCTCTGCTCGCAAACCCAGAGCAGACCCCAAGCTTGATCCAGTCCTGCCCAGAGTAACACATCCTCTCCCCACAAATGGCATTTGAGATTTCTGCAGGCTGGAGGGATTTAAAAACCCCTGAGGATTCCCTTTTTCCAGAGCTGCAAGAGCAGGGAGAGCCGAGCAGCAGGAGCAGAGAGCACAGGGAGGGCGAGGTCCACCTTGGCCTGAGCTGCTTTTTCAGATTTTTGGCTAGACTGGGATGGAAATTAGGAACTGGCCCCTTCTTCCCTCGCATTGGGCAGTTTTGTCCTCCATGTCAGAGACACTTGGCAGTGTGTGAGGGCAGAACTCCTCAGTCCTGCAGGCATCATGAGAAATAACTGTATAGTGTAGCTAAAACTGTAGTGCCAAACGCCATCGTCTGACTCCCTCTCCTCCCTCCCCTCTC
>VYZR01121766.1:13268-28081 GCA_013400675.1 Oxylabes madagascariensis
CACATCTGGTTGAATTGAAATGATCTATAGATCTGTGGGTTTGGGTGTTGCCCCATCCCTCCCCCACCAAAAAAAAAAAAAAAATAGTGAAGAGAGAGCTCTATGCACATCTGGAAGACCCCAGGCATCAATGGAACTGCAAGTCCCCAGAAACCAGCAAGGGGCCAAAGGCAGACTTGCCTTCCCCTTCTGGACATTTAAAATTTAGGGTTGTAACACGGAGTCATGTTGTGACAAAGGGATCCACAGAAGGAGCCACGGTCCCTGAGNAATGAAAGCTGACCCACGAGTCTCTGACCAAGGATAGGACCCAGTGGCCACTGGAAAAGAACAGGTCACAGGTGAGGAGATGGGAAAGAGCTGAGAAAAACTGAGAGTTCATAGTCAAGAGCTAAACAACCTGTTCTGATTTGTCTGCTGGCACAGTACAAAACATGCTGGATATCAGAAATCCAGGGTTTGCTCCAAAATAACAAGAAATATTCTGATCTTTCACCACTACTCAGCTGTTTCAAGCCAAACACCAACCTGAGTATAAGTTTCTGGAGACAGAAACATTGTCATTAATCCTCTCCAGTGCCAATTTTGACCATTTTACATGAATCAAACTGGAAATCAGTACTGAGAGTGCTATAAGGTCAGTGAAAACTGCAGCCAGCCAGTCAGTGCCTGTGCTGCTGCTTCTGCTCGCCAGCCCAGCACAACCTCAGAACATGTTCATGTGGCCCGTGGAAGCTGACATTCAATTATCACATCCTAGGCATGGCAGAAGATGTGAGGAGTCTTCATCTCCAGCTTAATCATTTCAGTTTAAACTAAGCAAAGGACTGTCTCCCAGATCAAAGCAAGGCAATCTCGAGTCTGCTGGATGTGGTAACTGGAAAGGGACGTGAGCTCGTCTCTCATCACTGAACTTCCACCGCTCTGCTGGAGAAGGCAAGATGTAAATCGGGCTGTGGAAGAGGCTGACTTGCAGAATGCAAATGTGGTGTTGATGCTTGAAGATTTTTACCTCCTCAGGGAGGAGGGGTGAGCGTTTTTATCTTTCAGCTTGTGGGTGTGGAACTGAAAACTAATCAGATTATGCTACACGT
Organism: Oxylabes madagascariensis; assembly: GCA_013400675.1. Lineage (NCBI taxonomy): Eukaryota > Metazoa > Chordata > Aves > Passeriformes > Timaliidae > Oxylabes > Oxylabes madagascariensis. The sequence continues at coordinate 14,363 of VYZR01121766.1, forward strand.
GGCCTTGCCAGATGCTGACACTCAGGGACTCCCTTTCTTTGTACCGTGCACACCACCCACCAGCTTTTTTGTGTGGGTTGTTTTTTTTTTTCCTGGTACCCAGAAGATCTGGTTACCAGATTTTCAGCAGATGCTTTTATCACTCTCCACTGGGTTAGCTATTTTCAGTCATCACCCAGTTCTATCTTTTTATGGTTTGGCCTTAACAAGGAGAAGTATCGTGGGAGCCAGGTGTCTCAATAGAAGAGCCAAGGGATGGCAGAAAGGTCATGGCAGTAAGAGCATGGGCTGTCACCTGCTGGAGACACATTTTCTGGGACATTCCAAGCAGAATGGAGGGTGATGACCCATTGTGAAATGCCACCATGGCTTCTGTTTGCACTATGTCACAAAAGCACTCAGCACCAGAGAGTGAAGTTTGCAGTCATTCCATGGAGTGACTACAGGTGGAAAAGGCAGACAATTCTTTGAACTCAAGGGCTAGTAACCAAGGATTTCTACAGCTCTGGGTTCAGTGAACCCACTGGAAAAGGGACTTTTCTTCAGGTTAAGGGGTGGCAGAAAGACGAATCACCTGGCTCATGACCTGTGAATTTGTAGTCTGTGCACCTCTGTCTCTTGACTCCAAGAGAAACACAACAGAGATCAAGAACTCAAGTTTTGATTATTCCCACTGTTCTCCAAAGGTGAAATGCTTTAAAAAGGTAAAGAGTGGGCACATTTTTTCTACTAACCCAATATGTATTTGAGACAAGCTCTCTGTTTTTTTCTCTTTTAACAGTGGAACACCAGCAGCATTCCAGGGTACATTGCAGTGTGTACTCTTCTGCATAAACATTGTAAAAGACAATTTCACACCATACAAAAGATAAGCTACCTGTCCTCTGAATTTCATCACAAATTCTCCTTAAATCCTCTTTGCAGGCCTACCTGCATTTCATCCTCTTTGGTCCTGTGCATCGGAGTAACTGGAAGGTACTGATAAGAGCTTGACTGAATTCAGCTACAGGCTGATAAAGCTGAAATCAAGGGACCCACATTTGTGCCACAGTAAAGGAGCTGAGACCTGACCCAAGGGTTCCTAACAGCTGTTGTGCAGGGACTGAATAATGCTGAGCATTCAGCATGAAGCAAAAATATTCACTGTTCTGTTACAGGTTTCAGACAATACTGCAGCAAGATGTCACTCCAAAGCAGTGTCAATCTATGCACTGGAGGTAACAATAAAGGAGCCATAAACCAGAAGCCCAGAAGATTCACATTAGCTTTTTGTGAGGAAAAAGCCTCTGAAGAAAGTCATGAGGGTCCCTCTTGTGTCCCTTGTCTTGTGACAGATTGTCATCCAGGGCTGGTTTCTCCCCACCCAATCCTACTGAATGCACCCAATCCAAAGTTCATGGAAAAAAACCCCAAAACACAAGAGCCAAACAATTTTGCCCAGGAAAGGAGAAAGCTTGGAACCCTTCCAGTCTCTTAGGTAAAGACACAATTATGAGAAGAAAAATATAATCCACCCAAGAGACATAATTACATAATTAGGCCATAGGCTGTGCATAGGAAAGGTTCTTATAGTTCATAAAACAAGGAGCTACATAGGTGCAGTAACTGTAGTTAATTCACTCAATGAAGAAAAAAAAAAAAGTTTGTTTTTTAAATAGCTGAGGGCACCGGTTTGCATTAGACTGGGAGCTTATTCTCCTGACTGTACACAGAGCCCTGTTCGTGCCAACAGGAGTCACTCAGGCGCAGGCAGAAAACAAGCCCCTGTCTCTTTTTGTTCTTAAAAAAGGCATATTTTTTACCCAAAGCAGCTAAGGCCTGTACCTGAAACTACTGCAGAGAAAAGGAAATAAATAAAGACAGACGAATGCACACTGTGGAGGGGTTCAGTTCCTGTGAAACAGATCTAATGTGTATCCATTTGCCAAAATCCTAATGAGCCCCTCCTCCCTGAGCCCTGCTCTGCAGGCTACTGGTATGGGTCTAAAAGGGCCAGATCCAGATCCTGGGGGAACCAGTGACATTACCATCTTCCCAGAGCTGTGGCACCAATCCTGGGTGAGCTGAGGCAGAGAGAGATTGGAACCTCAGCGCTGAGGCCAAGCCTGTGGAGCACCTCTGGTGTCGATGGTCATCTCCCCCATGATTTACTGGGGGCAAAGGAAATGTTCTCTTGGCAGACCTCGCAGGCAGCCCGGCCAGCACAGGACAAAAAGAGTAGGTTGGAGCGAGGAAGGGACAGGAAGGGTGAGAAGAAATGACCCATGGGTGTATAACCTGTGTGCCTCTGTACCCGTGAGAATGACTGTAAAGCTTTTGAGGATACAAAGTGCTTTCTAAAATTCAGCTGGGGGCTGTGAAGAGCACGGACCCAGCAGAAAGGTAGACCCAGAGGCCGGGGTTTTTCAGCAAACGGCAACAGCTGCAAAGGACCCTCCTGCTCACAGAATTTCTCTATACAGAGAGGTGAAATGCTTCCTTGGGGCACGGCTCCAGGCTGCTTGTCTGGCAGCCGAGGGACTGATGGGGGCAGGTGGCAGAGGCTGAGCTGGCCGGGCACTGCAAAGGGAAAGGTGTGTTAAAGCAGCAAAATTGGAAAATTTAACATATGAAACCAAAACGGCGCTTGAGAAAAAGGACAGGCTGAGCAGAGGAGGGCTCGAGTGGGCTTGCTTTTGCACCAGTTCCCTCCTACCCTCCAACTCATCTGAGACCTGCAGGACTCGTGCAGCCCTCTGCTCTACATCTGTACTCCGGGTGAATGAGCCAGGTCTTCCCTTGCTGCGGTGGTGGGGTCGTTCCTTTCTCTTTTCTTTTTGAAAAACTTCTCAATTCTGATTAGGACTTTGAAGCTTGTTCGGCAAATTTGAGCAACACGCCATAGAATCATCAGCCCAAACAGGCCAGGTCAGGGAAGAAGCAGGTGGGACTCCCTTGCACCACGATGCTCTGCCTTCACCTTTGTCCATCCTTGATGAACATAAAGGAATCTGTGTTCACGTGTGCCAGGAAACCAGCTAAACATTGCTGGCATGGCCACTTGGAGACATTAAAGACAACTCATATAAACAGAGACTGTCACGCAAGTCTCAGTCCCTGCCTCGGCTCCCTTCGCATGCTGGTATCTGTTACACTCTCCCCCTCTTCCTCCCCCTTTTTTCATCAGAAGCAGGGATGAGGGAGAGCAAGGGCGGTCCCAAAAAGCTTAAGAGCTCCTCATTCTGATTTATCATCCTCATGAACACAGCAAAATCTTCGAGAAGTAAGGTTTTCCACCCCCCCACCCTGCCAAGAAGGTATCTATGCTGCAAATATCCCACTAATTTCTGCCGCTTGTTTGCTGCAGTGCCAGGCAGTAAAGATCATAGTGAAGAAGGGGGTAAAGGAGGGGGAGAGAAAAAAAGTCTCCTTGAACTGGCTTCCCTCCAGCTGGCAGGAGGGGATGGTTTTCTTAACGCTTGTGAAACCTGATTACTTCCAAAGAATGAGAAGGGGGGATGATGTAAACACAGCAATTAAACCAGACTTAAGGCGCTTAGTTTAAATCTAACGTAGAGCTCTCGGATGCTGCACTGCTCTCTAGACATCAATAGGTGCATTTTCATTTCTGGTTTTGTTTTACCCCCCCAAAACCAGGAGCGCACTGCACACTGAACGCTGCGGTTACAGCGGGAATTCAGGCATGGAAGACACAACAGTTAAGCAATAATGGATGGATGTGTGTGTGTGTTTGCTATCTTTCAACAGATTGTTTTGCTGTGTTAGAAAACTACTGTGTTTATATCCGTGCAGCAGGTTTTAAGCAGACTGTTTAAACTTGAATAAAGCGGGATATTTCTAAAATAACCTTGCTAATACAACTCAGATGGCTAAAGAAACCTGAAAACGTGGTTAAAAAATAAAAAAGATGCTGTTTCAATCTACACTGGCGGGTAACATGATCTAAACTCTGAAAGAAAACAGTCTTTACAAGTTCAGCTTGAAGGATTATCTTGTGTATCAGCACCCTCTGTGGCAGAGTAGCATTTATCCACGTATCCACCCATGTTAATGCTGTTGCATAATTTACTACAGCCGTGATAGACAGATAATTGCTTTATCCACCCAAGTGTAATAAACGGAGTCTGCTATGTTAATCCTTGTGTTCTTATTGTCGGCAAATGCCAAGTAAGGGAGAGACGTACACTGAAAACTGTCCTCTCCTTCCAAAACTACTGGAGTTTACTCACCCTCAGACCTGCTAAAGTGTTCTTACTGCATTCCACTCCCCTGCTTGCAGCGCCAAGTATTTTGAGTAGTATCAAGTTATTGTTATATAAAGGGCACCTACACTCAGGCTATATGGAGGCAGAAGCCAGGATGTAGCAGCCTTTAGGAAAAAAAAAAAAACACCCGACCAACCACCCTCAAACATCTTTTCCTACTCAGTAAGTAAAACAGGCCAAGTATTTTCTGTTCCTGGGCATAGCACAGAAAGTAATTACCTGTCCTTCTAAAACTGGACATCTATTCAGTTTGTGTGGAGTCTGTCTGACTGTTGAAAAATGTCATTTAGCTGCTGGCCCATCAATGTTTTCCACAAAAATCTATAAAGATTTTTTATTTTGAATGTCAAAAACAGGCGTATCCTTTAAAAGGTTTACAGATTCCTGGCGGCTCCATGAGCTTAGGTTTGTGGCATCAAATTTGTAATGACAGTTTGATGGATGCCTCCCTTTCTTCCTCCTGAAAGGTACAAGGAATTGGTGGTTTCCCAATAAAAATTACGCTTAACACTATTCTTTGCTCGTATTTTTACTTGCAAATGCATAAAATGTCTGGTGCTGCTGGCAATGAGTGGGTTTATGGGGCAACTTTCATGCTACACGAGGCATTCAACTTTTTGTGTACTCAGAGCTCTTGCACAAGCACCTACATGATGTGCAAGTTCTGAGGAAGGACAGCCTTAAGCAGCACATAAACACTGCAGCTGGGCTTAAGAGAAAAAACGTTGGCCTGAAGATGTTGCCAACAATCCTGCAGGTGACTCGCAGTTTTTAACCCTTGTTCTGCTCCACCTTTCCCTGCCAATGCCAGCAGGGGCATTTCTGGCTCAGGTGGAGGCTGAGATCTGCTTCCAGGTCTTCGAGAGAAAGAAAAAGGGTAGGTTTAGATTAGATATTAAGATGAAATTCTTTACTGTGGGGGTGGTGAGATATTAGAAAATGTTGCCCAGAGAAGAGGTGGCTGCCCTAACCCTGGAAGTGTTCAAAACCAGGTTGGACGGGATTTGGAGCAGCTTGGTCTAGTGGAATGTGTCCCTGCCCATGGCAGGGGCTGTTGGAATGAGATTTTTTAAGGTTTTTAAGGTCCTTTTGAACCAGAACCATTCTATGATTCCATAATAGAAAAGATAAAACACAGCCATAGAGGATGAATGGATGGGAGTTTGGTGTGACAAAGTTGCCCACTGACTATCGCTACTGATATTGAAATGGAAGGCTTTTTATGCATCTTCAGCCAATTAATAGCTGATACTTCCTTTAGTAACTTGGATGAAGCAATACAAAGCACAATTATAAAATCTTTAGATGACTTCCAGTAAGTCATCTTTTCTGACCTATTTCTCCAAAGTCTTTTCAGACTTGGAGAAATAAGTCAGAATTCAGAAGGAATTTAGCAAGGAAAAGAAATTGTGCTTGACATGTCATTAGTAAGATGACATGTAGTAAAAGTTAAGTGCTTTGTGTTACATTTTGGAGCAAGAAGGTAAATGCACCACAATGACAAACCTATTAACCAGCAGCACTGCAGAGGAGATCTGGGAGTGGCTAGGAGTTGCAAGTTGAATACGAGTCAATAATGGCATTCCGTTTTTTTTTCAAAAAAATGAAGTAAATGCATTTCTGGGAAAGATTAATGGTCATGTTGCATACAAGACATAGAAGGTATCTATTATAGGCTGCTCAGAAGTGGTGAGACATCAGCTGGACTGCTTTATCCAGTGTGGGACACCACCCTCTAAGAAAGATGCAGACAGATGAGAGAGAATCCAGAGAAGAGCAACAGGAGCGATAACGGCTTTAGAAAGCATGAGCAACATGGAAAAGTTGAAGAAAATACATTTGTTTAGTCTAGAAAAGAGACGAGCAGGAAAGGACATGATAAGAGTAAAATGTTTCTACAGAAAACAGTAATCGATTGATCTCTGTGTCAGCTGAGAACAGCACAAGAAAAAGCTGCCTTCAGCTGAGGTAGAGGAGATTTAAGAGATTAATGTACAATTAGCAAACTCCTTTTCAAGTAAAAAGGAAAAAGCCCACAAACTCCAGACTTGGTAAGTGAGTGGAAGGCTCACTACTGGAGGATTTAAAAATTTGGACAGATGTCAGTGATGATCTAAGTATATCTAATACTTCCTCTGAGGAAATACGGACTAGGTCGCCTGAGGTTTCTTTTAGCCTTGCTGTTCTGGGGCTGAGTGATTGTCTGTGCTTGGTGAAGTCACGTACACAATACTTTGTCCATGCAGTCAGCAGCTCCTGCTAACTGAGGGCCTTGATGCTGCAAAGAGCTCAGCACCTCGAGCTGCCAGGAAAGGGCACAGCAAAATGCAGGCAGTATCTGCTCAGCTATTCCTGACTACAGAGAACCTGTGGGGGTTTGGAAATGCTGATCTTAAACCCTCTGTTTCAGGGTTTCCTACAGCTCTAACTTTAGAATAATTATCATTTCTTTGTCTCACAGTGGATATTACAAGATTGACTTCACCATTAATTTAGAGAGCAGGACTCTGTGTATCTACTAGCTTTTGCAGAATATACAACAAAGTAAAACTAGAATTTCACCCAGTTCTTGAGAGTATTCCTCCAACCCCCAGTGAAGGTTCAGATCCCAATCCATGATTGGTTTTGGTTGTTGCTTTCTTATCTGTGTGACTGCTTGTTACTCAAAGAGAGATGGTCCCACAAAGAGTAGCCCTGGTCATTCTTTTGTTTAAAGTGTGAAGAACAAGAGATACCAAAATGACAAATTTCTTGTGGAAAAACCCCAAACACTAAACGCAGAAGCAAAGGTTTTGGACAAGCTATATCTTCTACGAGACTGTAGAAAATGCCTCAATGCAGTGGACTATAAAATCATGGGATTTTCCAACAAGACAGCCTCATTATTTACATTATTTCTTCCTGAAAGTGCTTAATTCATAATTAGTTCTGTTGGGGTTGTTTTTTTGGTGCTTTTTGTTGTTGTGTTTTTGTTTTGGGGTGTTTGTTTGTTTGTTTGTTGTTTTTGTTTGAGTTTTTTTGTGGAAAGGAAAGAAAAGCTTCTTTCTGCTGTGAGCTACACAAACCCAAATCCCATCCTGGCTACAGAAACTCCATCCCCGCATACATTCACCAACACCAACCCCCTGAGCCCTAAGGATGCCTGCCTCTACCCCAGACCAGCTGTTTAGTGGCACCATGCCCAAAAATCATGAGATGCACGTTGCTGGCCAAAGTTAAGGCTGTCCTCATGGGCTCTGCAGGTTGCCAATTCAGTGCCTCAGCCAGGTGTTCAACCTGCTCAGGGGCGAAGCCTCCTACGAAAGCTCCAAGGGGGACAGAGGGGAGGGAGGAGAGTGACACAACCGCGTTTGGCCGTGAGGAATGTAAGATTTTTTGCGACGGGCTCTGGCAGGGGGCTGACCCTTCTGCCGACAGTTGTTAAAGTTTGTTTAGTGACGGGGAGCCTCCCATGAACTTAAAAACAATAGGAAAACAGAGTCGCGGAGAATAAATCTCGCCCCCTGCCCCGGTTGCCTGCGCGTTTGGCTACCAGAAGGTAACAAATCCCCAGGAATGCGGGCGGCGGGGGATGCGCCTGTGAGGAGGGGCTGGAGGGTGGCCAACACAAGCAGCGGGTGATGCCATTCACAGAGCGGAGAACGGCGCGGATGAACACCGGGAAAAGCCTGGGAAAGGCTGCGGCTACTGCGGGAAAGATGTGCCCTCCGACAACTCCGGCTGCTCCTGCAGGGAGCTCATCCCACAGAAACCTCAAAGACCTCTTCTACTGCTTCCAGCCGTATCAGATTGAGTAGAGTGTGGGGGTCTCCTCAAAGCACGGCAGAGGAGATCGGTCCAAGAAGAGCCTGGGTTTTATTTATAGATTCACGAGTCTCCCTTGCCGAGACATCATGAGAACTCAGCGGGTATCAACTTTTGGTTACCAGACAGGACATAGCATATGAGACAAGGAAACCACTGACTTGTCACCAGGCCCCTGACCGGCACAATCCCCAACCAGATTTTTTTAATGTAGATTATAGTTCACATGCTTTACTTTTACCCTGCTGTAACAACTTCATTTTTTCACTGATAAACAGGATTCTGCTTGGACATGACTGAAAGGGGACTTTAGACAAGGGCCTGGAGTGATAGGACAAGGGGAAATGGCTTTAAACTGAAAAAGAGGAGAATTAAACTGTATTTTAGGGAGAAATTCTTTCCGGTGAGGGTGGTGAGGTTCTGGCCCAGAGAAGCTGTGGCTGCCCCATTCCTGGAAATGTCCAAGGCCACTTTGGACAGGACTTGGAGCAACCTGGTCTGGTGGAAGGTGTCCCTGCCCATGGCAGGGGCTTGGTATAGGATGATCTTTAAGGTCCCTTTCAATCCAAACCGTTCTGTGATTCTATGACACTGTGGGTGCAATCCTTTGGGAAAAAAGGAAAATCCAAGAAACAGAAGCTGTAAATGCCTAGTTATAAAAACACAAGTTGTCCAAATGGGCAGCTGTGTAGTTGATGTCATTCAAAGATGTACACAAATACATATGTACAGCTGTGCATATACATATACATATATATATATATATATATATATGCACATGCTTCCAGCTTGGAAAGATGTTAGAACATATTGGATCACAACTAGCAGATGTTTTGAATATTTTCTATTTTATTAATATTTTGGTGCGTCATTAAGTTTGGACACCCACTACAGAGGACCAGTGGAAAACATCTCTGCAATGCAAGAGTGGCAAGGATATTTTATTCTGCTCTACTAAAGCAGGCAGAAATAACACTGAAGTACTTAAATTGTGGAAATACCCATTATCCCCGTGCTATTAATATCACCTCAATAGCTCATTCTATTTAAAGCAAGTTTCTTTCTTTGGGTTTTATTGTGCGGGTGGCANCTTCCAGCTTGGAAAGATGTTAGAACATATTGGATCACAACTAGCAGATGTTTTGAATATTTTCTATTTTATTAATATTTTGGTGCGTCATTAAGTTAGGACACCCACTACAGAGGACCAGTGGAAACCATCTCTGCAATGCAAGAGTGGCAAGGATATTTTATTCTGCTCTACTAAAGCAGGCAGAAATAACACTGAAGTACTTAAATTGTGGAAATACCCATTATCCCCGTGCTATTAATATCACCTCAATAGCTCATTCTATTTAAAGCAAGTTTCTTTCTTTGGGTTTTATTGTGCGGGTGGCAAATTCTCATTTAATTCAGAGGATAAAAATGTATGACCCTACAATTGGAAAAATGGGATTGTCTGGGGCCCAAGCCATCTGCCAGAGCCATGAACAGAGGCTTTGCCACCATCTTCAGTGGCAGACAGACTGGCCTTAAAGAATTTACAGCTCGTACAGATTCAAATTTTAGTATTTGCTTTGATTTTAATGTCATATGACTCATTTTAAGGAATAATACAGCTGCTTCCACTGTAATGGTTACAGTTCTGTCTCTGCAGGACCAAAACTTGATCCCTCAGTTATGGAATTTAGGTAGCTCTCTAGTCTACCTTTTAGCCCCACTGTTTGCTTTTTTTACACAAAGAAAATAAGGCACACTCCAGCCATTGGCTCCATGGATTAGAAGATAGCGCTTACATAGGAGAGTTTCCTTCTTCTGTAAGTACAACCCTGATTTAGTTCCATCAAAGAATGACGGAAAATAGAATGCAAAGTGCTCTTCCCTTTTGTCCAAGAAAAGTAAAACGAGCAACCCTGGTGATGTTGAAGAAATTGGATATCTTCTAGCAGTGCCTTGCCTTGTTTTTTTTTAATAAGCAAAACTCATCTGTCTTAACCAATTTAAATGAAGTAACAAGGCAACAACAGAAAAGAGGGATGGAAAACTTTTTCCAGCTTCAACACAAACTCTGAGGAAGTCAAAGCTTAAAAAAAGAAAGTGATTTTTTCACTAAAAGTCTGAAGAGAGCTCAGCACTATGAAAAAGGAAGAAATCTGTTTTTTAACTCTTCTCCAGGTAGGATGGATCACTCCTTGTCCTTTCACTCCTGCTTCCCACAAGGTCCATGGGATAGTTCTCCTTCTGGCAGCACAAGGGAATTTGCCTATTAGTGTCCACATCCTTGACCAGTTTTGAAATCAAAATAAGTTATTCCTTCCTCGACCAAAGATTCCATGTGCTAAGAATCCCTTTTCATCAAAGGACCAACATTAGACCAGGACTGAAGCCAGTTTCTAATGCCTGATGGATTTAGATGGCCAAACTACTGCCAAGGGTATCTGCTGTCAAACCTAGAACGCTGGCAGCATTTCTAACACGAAACTGGTTTAAAATTACACATCTTGTAATATACATTCCCTTCTCCATGATACTGATATTTGATGGCATCATCTGAACAGGACATATATCCCTACCCTCACTCTCTCACCAGGTGTGGGCGTAATTTGCTTCCAGCACATCACTCGGATTTGAGACTGGAAAGTGTTTTTTTCCTGTTTTGCTTTTATGTGATAAAGTTTCTTGATATGCATCTGAGAATGGCTGGTATTGCTGCTTGCTAACATTTTGATTATGTTTCTTGCTTTCTTGTTGATTGGGGTATAAATGCTCACTAAAATAAATAGATGCACACTGTTGCCGGTGAATTTAAAGTGTAGGTCACAGCTTGTTCACTTGACAGTTAAGACAAGTGAACTGCTACCAAACTCTGAGATTTTCACACCTTGGCATTTACAGAATCACAGAATCAACTCAGTTGGAAAAGACCTTTGAGATCATCGAGTCCAAACTATGACCTAGCACCACCCTGTCAACTAGACCATGACACTCAGTGCCACATCCAGTCTTTCCTTAAACACCTCGAGTGATGGTGATTCCATCACCTCCCTGGGCAGCTCATTCCAATGCCCAACCACCCTTTCTGTGAAGAACTTCTTCCTAATGTCCAGCCTAAACCTTGGCACAGCTTAAGAACATGTCCTCTTGTCCTGTCTCTGGTTGCCTGGGAGAAAAGACTGATCCCCAGCTGGCTGCATCCTCCTGTCAGGGGGTTGAAGAGAGCAATAAGGTCCCCCTTGAGCCTCCTTTTCTTCAGGCTGAGCCCATCAGCTCCCTCGCCCTCCTCACAGGACTTGTGCTCCAAGGTGCACTGTAATTAAAACCTGCCCTTTGAATTTCCCTTTGTGTGTGCATTAAGTGGCCTCATTTGAAGCCAGGCAACATCCTTTCCATTGGTTGTGGTCTCTGAAAGTCCCGCTGCCTATTCCAAATTTAAGCATAACTCATTCTGACGGCGTTTCTCAGTTATGCAGGTTTGCTGTGTACACATGACGGTACATTCCTTCCGTGGCTCTAATTTCGTTCCGAGGCAGCCCCAATTCTTGCTGCTTCAGTAAACTGAGAGCAAGGGTAGATGTGTGTGTGTGTGTGTGTATGCAATCAAACACACCAGAGCCCTTGCACGTGCTAAAAATGACATTTTTGTGTCTGCTCACAAGGAAAAAGAAGGATTAATTATGCACAAACATAACTTTCTCCAGCTCTGCCTAGAGATGTGAAAGAGAAGTGGCCCTGTACTCACGTCTCTTCTGAGAATTCTGCCATATGGTTTTAACAGAGGTTTATTTCCTGCAGCAAGAGAGGGCTGCAGATTCTCAATCCAACCAAAATAATTATGCAGACAATTTCACTCCATTACTTGCAGTGGAACCCAAGCTGTGTGGTCCTCACATGCTCGCTGACACCTTTAAAGAGACATTAAACCATTTTTACATAAAATTCCCTTAATGGGTGGGATGTAGGATGAATTTCCTGGAAGATTAGCACCTGTCGTGTTGCATAAGGCATGCATCTGACTGCTGCATGAATTACTTTGGTTGGTAGACAGCAAAAACGTGATTGAAGCCTCCAAAATACAGCAAAGAATCAACCATGTCTCTACGGAGGCAAATTTCTCCCCTTGCTGAGGTTTCCTACACAATTTTTTTGCCTCCCACATTTGACCCTGAAATAGCACAGGACATAAGTACAATTCAGTGCCCCACATCAAGTATAAGGAAATGGAAATATGGCTTTAAGTTTCAGTGTTGGGTTGTGCTACAAGCAGAACGCAGAGAGTTTTCTGAGAATGTTTTTTTCAGAGCCACCCTGGGCTGCAGATCTTTTCCCTCAACTAGTGAGATCGCAGTATAAAACTTCCAATCTTTCAATCAACAGTGGGTAAAGAATCCAGGCAAAATGAAACTGCTTTGACTCGAAACAATAAAATGTGTATTAAAACATCACCTATCCAACTCTGAATGTAAACCACAGGAATACTGTAAAAACAGAGATGTTAACCAAGACACACAGTGATTAAAGAACATTTTAAAGGGAGAATGGAGACCACCCTTAAAGCATGGAAATATCCCTTTTGGACTAAAATGCAATCTGTTGTTTTTTGCTTTGGGGTTTTTTTTTGGTTTTGTTTTTTTTTTTTTTGGGCAACTGTGCCTGATTTTAGTTACGGTAGCTCGTTTATGGAATTAGCAAACATACTACATTTCAGACAAGCAAATCCAATTAAATCAGAAGAAAGCACACACATATTTTTAGTGTGCCAATCCGTCTATGGTGTCAGAAAGATATGATTCCAGGCAGCAAGGGGGGTGAGGGAAGGGGAAGAAGTTTTTCACTGGATTGCAGGATTTTTCATAGTGCAAAATGCTGATTGTTTCAGATCAAAAAGGTAAATACAAGAAATAATCAAGCAGGGCAATGAAGTCAGAAATCAGGTCAATACCAGCAGCAAACCACAGGGCATGACTGAATGGTGCAGGGGGTTGTTTTCTTGATGGTTTGCAAATCTTGCTACTGCTGGAGGCCACTGCACGAGCACCTTCCTGTGCTGGGCACGGGAGCTCTGCAACGGTTAATGGCACACGCTGCGTGTGTGTGGCCTGAGCAGCGAGGAAACCCAGCAGGAAACATGGTTCTAATCTTTTTCTAGTGGCAATTTCAACATTATGCTACAGATAAATTATGGTAATGTAAATAGTAAAATCCATTTCTCAGTTCTTCGGCTCGGCGCCTGCAACTACCTCAGGTTTCTGCAGGCGGGACGGGCAGAGGACGCTCTGCTGCAGGGCAGAGGTTTCATCTCAGCTCTTGACAGTGCCATATGTAGGGCAATCTCCTCTCTGCTTTCCCTGCCATGTTTTATCCCTTTGTGTTGTAAGCTCTGGGGAATTTTCTCCTGTTTCAAGTCTGGGGAACGTGGTACTGAAAAATCCCATCCTAGCCATGGAGTCACAGAATCACAGGATGGTTTGAGTTGGAAGAGACCATGAAAATCACCCAGTTTCAATGCCTCTGCCAACACCTTCCACTAGATCAAGTTGCTCCAAGCCTCATCCAGCCTGGTCTTGAACACTTCCAGGGATGGGGCAGCCACAGCTTCTCTGGGCCACCTGTGTCAATGCCTCACTACTTTCTGAGTAAAGAATTTCTTCCT
>VYZR01121767.1:0-22401 GCA_013400675.1 Oxylabes madagascariensis
TTTTTCAAAGCAGAAGGAAGCCTGGAATATTTCCCTCACGCTTCCTGAAAGTGTTGCCTTAAAAATTACACTACAGCACTCTCCAAGATTAAATATGGATTGAGGCAAGATCAGAGACTGGGTGTTTATGTTTTCCCATCAGGATGCAAAATCTTGCCAAATGGAAATGCTTGTCTCTTTTTAAAATGAAAACCTTCCCCTCTTGTCTTACCCTTAACTCTTCCAAGATGTGTTACAAAGAAAGGTCATAAATGAGCAATAATTCTTAAACTACAGCTTCAAATCCTTCCAGTGAAGCTTTTAAGATATTTACATCATTAGAGCAAGGTGCTGAATTAGTCAATTAATCCCCTAAATACCACAGTGACTAAGCTAAAGTCTAGTCCCATTCAGAAAAGAATAAAGCTAACAAAGCATTTAAGTATCCTCCTCTGGACTGGGAATAGATACAGAAACTGGGATTAAAATCTCATGAACCTTGGCTTCTGGTTCCCTTTCAGGCCACTTTCCTACTCACAGGAGCCAATCCATTTTTCCAATGTCAGTGCATTTTCTTTATTACATATGATTAGCCAGTCTTTGGGAGCTTGCTGGCATTTTTGAATACAAGACTTTAGCCGTGCCAGCAGGCATAGGATGGAAGCATTTTTCCTCTACTCCACATATGCTTGAGAATGTGAAGCAGGATTAAGAGTCTTAAATGCCTTTGCCAAAGTAGATGTTTTCCCCTTAGGAAGCCATCATGGTTACACACTACCAAATATGGAATTATTTGCATCTGGAAACGGAGAGGTAGAGAGGAAGAGGAGGAGAAGGAAGGCAAGCAAGCTGTATCTGCTGATACCACCTGGCTGCCTCAGAGCTGGGGCACCGAACCATTTCCCTCCCTGACCAGGCATCCAGACGCTTGAATCCATAGAGCCCGGAAATCCTAAACCTGGAATGCCAGCTGCTGGGGTGATGTTGGCCAAATAAATCAGCAGTCCAAAAAGGTCTTGGGTTGTGAGTGCAGGCAGCAAGCACAAACCAGTAACTCCACAAGCAGATATACACTGAACACCCACACAGTCATGCCAGTATAACATAAGTAAATTACAGTAAGCATTTCTTCTATCTTTCCAATGGAAAACACCAAAACTGCAATGAAATCTGGGATTATTCTAGATCACAAATCAATACAGCCTCTTTGGGGACACAGGGGAGGTGAAGAAGATGTACAGTCCTGTTTCAATGAGTCTGTTTGTTGAGCCCCTTGCAATCACCTGGCTGAATTGTACAGCCCCTGCTGCACCCAAAGGCAGCAAGTACCAGGGGCTGGGCAGAGGGACGGGTGGGAGCTGAGGGTTGCCCTTCTGGAGCAGCTGGGAGGCAGAGGGGGAAGGCACCATGTGCAGCGAGGCTGTGAGGGGGTGTGATGCCGATCTTGCTCTTCGGACTCTTCTCACTTGGGGCAGTGTCAGCCAGCTGGGGCACCCATATGGTACTGGGATAGAAAAAGGGCCCCAGGGAGCCTTTGCTTGCTTTGGCTGTCAGCACAATTGGGGTACTTTTAGATTACACCAGTAAATACAGAAAGATGCTTGTTTCCAGCAGTTTAACCCATTGAACACGAAGGGGATGTGTTATCTGCAGAACAACACAATTAAATGAAGTGGCAAAGGAGAGGGTTTTGCCCTTTCTCTCCTCTCTGGTCCATTGTCATGCAGGATGAAGTTCCCTCTCTGGTGTCTGCTGGTACCTTGGCAGCCACGGCTTTCCTAAGAGCATCACCTGCTGGTTCCTGGCCTCACAGAGTACAGCAAAACAGAATGAGAGGAATAGTTTGGGTTTTTTTCCTTTGGAGCAAAACCTCACACCCTGGAGAGGGCACCCCTGGTTTCCTATTGTTTGAGTCACTCATCCAGGGGTGGAGAAAGGTATGAGGTCACGACCATGGCCTGTCTGAGCAGTCTCCTCTGTGTTATCTGACTGCAGAAGGGAATATGTTATGGAATACCTTAAGCTGTAGGAGAGAAGCTTTTCCTCTCTTGTTTTTACAAGAAAGCCTATCCTGGGCACTCCTGCAAGAGCTTTAGTCAGACATGGAGCTTGGCATATTTCATGTGGTGGGCCAGCTGTGATGGCACCTTCTCAGGAACATCAAAAGTGGGAACCTGGTTGGAGCCGGAGGGAGACGGGACCCTGATGACCGCAGTGTAAGTGCAAGTAACTTGAGCATGCAGACAGCTTAGTGGGCTTCCCACTGACTGCCAGGTATCCAAGACTTCCCAGAAAAAAGCATCTCTGCTGCAAGGAAATCACATCTGATGAGCTGGTACAGGTGGAGGAACAGCAGAAACCCAAATTACTGCAATCAGGGGCTGCATGTGGAGATGATGACGGTGATTCTATGATGATGATGATACCTACCCTACAAAAGCCTGGGAGCTGGGGGGGAGTATTTCTTCCTCTTCCTGAAAGTCTGGAGATCATTTAAGACATTCCCCTGTAGTGCTGGGAGTAAATAAGGCAGTATTATGGTGCCTCCTTTCCTGCTTCCAGAGAGGAAAGACGGCCACGTCACGTCTCAGGAGCTGGAGCAAAGCTGCAGGAAGCACACAGCTGGAGGCGAGTACAGGCAAAGATGGGAACAAAATCGGAGGTGTCTGTGGGAGCAGGGCTGTTGGATCATCATGGGGAGATGTAATTAACAAGCGTGTGCTTTGTGGGGATGAGCTGTACCCATGTATTGTGTCAGGGGAGCGCTCTGTTGTGGGGACACGTCTGGTGCGTGTCTTTCAGTTTTCTTAAGTAAAATGATTATTAGCTGTCATTAAACAGCGCTGGCAGGTCTGTGAGGAAGATGTTGTAGATGTGCTGAAAATTCATGAGATGTGCTGGCTCTTGCTTGTGTGAGTCAGAAAAAGCTGTGCAAGCGTGGTTATAAGGATTGCACTCCTTGCCTCAGTATAACAGTGAGTATGGTATCTATTGGTCAAGACATCCTTGGCTCCCCAGTGTCCTGAACTTGTTTTTGTACTCTAGTTAGAGATATAAAGAGCTGTTTCAGGTGTGGAGGCCTCCCATCCTTGGTATCAATCCAATGTCAGCTGTAGCCCTTTGGGTTATGATGAGGGAAACCACCAAAAGTTGCTTAAGGAAGGGGTAAGGCACTATCTGACGATGCCCAGCACCATTCCCCCCTCTGCTTAGGTGGGTAGAGCTGGGCTGTGGAAAGGACACTATTAACAAGGTGATAAAATGGAGTTGCAAAACATTAATGCCCAGGATGATGATCTGCTGAAGTTTGCTAAAGCAGACAATTGTTTGTGTCATTGCTTGAGGAAACAGATGCAAAGTAAAACGCCCTGGAAGCATTCTGGCCAGTGAGAATCCTCACCAATGTCCCTAGTCTCCACGTGGCTTGATCTCACTGGAGCTTGGGCTGCATGAGAGAGAACCTGCCAGTGCAGATGTGTCACCTAAACCCCCTGAGATAAGAGTGCTTTCTCTCCAAGCTTATTGCAGCTCTCTGAACAGAAAAGGCTGGCTCAGGAAAACATCTGAGGTACCTCTGTGGTCATTGCAGTTTGTGAGTGCAGGGCTCTTGTCAGGGTCTCCACTATGCCTCTTCTTCCCGTGGCTTCCTCAGAGAGCTGTGATTGCAGGCAGGGGGCAATCAGTGAACCTCTTTGGTTGGCAGCAAAAGTAGAGATGTGGAGGCTGCAAGGTGTCCTCTTGAGGGAACTGACCTTTATTGAGTACCTGGCTCTGTGGCCAGCTGTGCTCCTCTGCCAGGGGGCAAATTCCTACCCAGTTTCCTCAGAGGCACTCCAGGCAAGCAATGGAAGACACCAAGCCTCTTGCCATTCCTAGAAATAGATGAAAATCTGTCCACAGGGTTACAGCTGCACTCCTGGAGCACAGCATCCAGCTGTGGCCTTCTCCCACTGAGCAGTTTGGGAGATCTGAGGGACTCGTGGTGCTGCTCCTAAGGGCTGGGCCAGAGTGCTGGGTTTCTGCAGGGTATGGAGGCTGTCACTGACACTGCAATTCCTCACGGGTTGTTGGTTGCTGGACTTGTTTCTCTTGGCAAGTGGATGGTTGGACTTGATGACCTTAAAGGTCTTTTCCAACCTTAACGATTCTGTGATACTATGAAATATGAAGAACGTAGAGGTGGCAAGACTGCAACATAGTGCTGCAGCACCAGCAAGGCTCAGGTGTCCCCCACATGCAACCTGCCAGGGGCATCTCCTGCATCCTTCCATTTGCAGTTCATTTCAGGCACAGAAGTAAGTCCGGACTGAGTGCGATTACCTGGTTTGGGGTTTTTTTCCTAGAAATAAGCATGTTTTAGAATAGCACCTTAAAAGCTCAGGTTTTAGGATAAAACTTAATTAAACAGCCATGGACAAGCTTTTTTCCCCTTTCCAGTACCCATACAGACCAAAATCTGCCCCTGCAAATAGAGTGCAAGGGGGCTACAGTGGATAGGTGGTTTTAGCAACTGGGGGGTAAGAAGAGCAGGAGCAGTGGACAGCTCAGGAAACAGGGGGCTTACTTGGTCCCTCTTAGAATTAACAGCCTGAATCCCACAGAGTCAGATCTGTCAGAAGGGGACATCGATGACACCTTGGTGTCAAAGCCATCGCCTGCAAATGCCAGGTCCTGTGGGCAGCACTTGGGCAGGAACAGCAGGAGCCGAAGGGTAGGAGAGGGAGAGGAGAAAGGGAAGGAGGAGAGAGTGGAGGCAGCAAACGTGACAGAACCTAGATGTTGCCATGGAGAGTAGCTCATGAATTTTTCCTCCGTGGCCTGCTATTAAAAATGTTTCGTTTAGCTTCTGCCAGCACATTGTTTTTATTTTCCCCTTCCATATCCTAAGGACATCCAGAGGGAATTCTGGCTCACTCCATTCCCTTTGGCCTCATCGTGGACGAAAATATACAGTCACTTGACAAGGGAGCTGGCACCTGCAATCCTTGTCTCCACAGGGTTTGTTCCAACTCCCGAGCCTGCAGAAGGCAGGCTGTGTATGGGATCAGCGCTCTGGTTTCCCTACACGCGTGGAAAATGCCCAGCGTGTCCCAAAGCACTGTGTGCCCATGGCTGATCCCAACTGTCCGAGCACCTGGCTGTAGCTCCAGTACTGAGCTCTGCATCTCTTTGTTATTAGGAGGTGTCATGTGGTCAGAACACGCTTGACAGAGTTTGTGTAGCTTCTACAGAAGACAGCCCACGTGCAAGTAAGACAGCAGTGCCTTTGCATCAAAAATGAGATTTTTCTCGTATTTAATGCTGTAGAAAAAGTTAACTCTTCTAAAAATGCTGAGTTTTTAAACAAAAACTTCAAAATTTGACTGCAACAAACTTTCACAGAATTCCAAGGCTAAAAATACAGAGCAAAATCTTAAATTACATGGAGGGGGGGCTGCATGGAGGTGAAGTGACTTACTAAAGCTTTAATTATACACGGACCCATCAAAATTATTTTTACTCTGCAGCACTGCAATGTTTTGAACACTTAAAAGCAGCCACCCATAAATAGTGAGATTGAAGTACAGCTTGTTCCACTGCCAGACATTCCACAATCCTTGGCTGAAGTTTTCCAGTCCAGTCCTGTGGCTTAATTCTGTTGACTTGATGCATAAAATTAAGGGTGTGCTTGAAGTATTTGAGACTGGAGAATTTCTGCTGAACAGCAAATGCAAGGCCCCACTGCATAATGCACGGTGGTGGAGCAGACCTCAGAATTCTGCCAGGATTTGCTGAATTGTCTGTGCAAGTTGCACCTGCTTGATTCCCAGATTGGGGTTTTTTTCTCCTCTTGGATAAATGATGTGGTCCCAGAACCACCAATGACATTTTGCATCATGCTTTACAATAGTATGAGCCACTATAGAGAACATGTAACTTCCCAGGGGGGAAAACATTGCTACATGGACACCTAGACATGGGAAATGGGAAAGTTGTAACAAGTAATACCCACCGCCTACAGTAAAAGAATAGGAGTTGCTGGAGCTAAGCTCGTCCAAGTACATCAGAAGTGGATGACAGCCCATCTGCATGTTAGACAGGGAATGAAGAGCCAGGGAGGCTGAATGACATGCTACTGGTTCTGCTGCCAGCCAGGGGCACACTGTGAAAACAACCAAGGCACTGCTGCCTCGCTTTTGCTCAGTGCTTGCTTTTTTCCTTTACTAATGGAATGGAGGGAGGATTTTAATTAATTTGCATCCTTATTAAGTATGCCAGCATTCAGAGAGATAATGCAATTGGCTTCCAATTATAATAAACATAAGGGAGAACAAAAGGCATGACCGCTGTTTACAGCACAGGGCACTTTGCTGGGAGTTCATCTGACCTAAGTGGACTCATTCCTGCTGCTCTGCAATTTTATCAGCAATTTAAAAGCTCTTTTTTATGGAATCAGCTCTGCTGCTGGTTTCTTTCTATTGTCTCCTGCCACGCAGAACTTTTTGTATTTATATTGTCTACTATTAAACCAGGTACTTATCCTACCTTGAGTTCCCTTCTACTCCTGCCAGCTGCCAGGAGCACCAGTGTGGATGCTCTGCCATGGCTCTCCTAGTCCCAGCTTGCTCTGCACCTACCCACTGCCGGAGCCTGGGGCTTAAATGAGAGAGGAATTAAGGAACCAGAAATAATCATCCACTAAACCATCTCTTATTTTTAAGACCCTCTTTAAGACTGTGATCCTATTCACAGAAATGGATTTTCTGTTTTCTTGATGTGTCTCCAATAACAAACCTCAAGCCATTCTGTTTTGCGCTGTTGATACAGAAATAGTTTTGAATCTGGCTTTTCACCCAAACTTGGCCAGCCTGTAAGCTTCAACAGCAGAATGTCTGGGGAGAGCCCTTGCTCACTTCAGAGAGGCCATGAAACCTCCTGCATGAAAAGCTTTCTGGCTTTCTGATACCTCCAGTTTCTAAAGGATGCTGGAAGTAAAAGCTGTGTAACAGCAGAAGAATAATGAGGAAAAGGCTATGGATTCTTAAGAGCTTTCACACAGACTCTTGCCAATGATACAATGACAAACTGAAGTTAATTGTCTGTGCCACGGAAAGATCTTTCTTGTCAGGCACGGAGCAGAAGGAGGGCATGCATGATCCTCCAGCTCTCACACGAGTTTAAGGGCTACTGGGTGAAGCCACATCAAATGCTCACGTCTTCCTGCCTCTGCCCTCGCACAGGTTCAGGTTAATTAAGTGCCATTAGCGCCCATCCCGGGGAGCTGTAATTTGAGCAGAAGGAAAGCAGCAGGCCAGGGGCGGGCCGGGCTCTCTACCTCCAGCCCTGCCTGGATGATCCAGGCGAGGTCTGCAGCCGCTCTGCCTCCTCTGTCTCTCTCATCAATGCCTTGCAACGAATTTAGCCCTTTGAAGCTCCCTAGGAGCATCTGCTCTGCTCATGGAAGGATGGATTAACTACTTCTAAGATTCACTGAGCAGTGACTCTGAGCTTGCTGCAATACCCCGGAGCCCTGAACTGTGAAGACAAATCATGTTAATTAGGGACTACCAAGACACAAGACAGAATTAATCTTATTAGAAAGTTTGATGGGGATGCAGAGCAATTAGAGGTTATTCTACTGAACAAGGCAAATGAAATGGCAGTGTAATAAATTGCATCAGCCTCCAAAATCACCTCAAAGTACAAGCTGTCTTTTAAGGACTAGAGGAATGTAAAATAAAACTGACATAAATGTTCAGAGATTTGCAGTGATAAGTATGCAGGGGACTAACAAAAACACTTTTTCATCTTTTTTTCTTAATCCGGCACACATTTTATGAGCCAAAGTGTCTCAAGCAGGGACAAACAGGACATAAGAGAATTGCACTCTGTAGCTAAGTGGTGTGGTGCTGTACCCAGGAGTCTGGAATATGATTTGTGAGACCAGAACTCCATCCTGGATTTACGGCTGCTTGCTAAGTAATTCTGATGCTGTAACTTTATTCTTATAATGCCAAAGTAACATTATTAAGGTGTTAATTTAGAGAGTCTGTCAGGAAATTTACTGTCTAGCCTGATGAGGCTATATCCTTGTTGTTCTGTTCAGTGCTACCATTAGTCAAATAGTGACCAGGTCTTGCTTTTAAAGGACACTTTTCATAAAACCACTACGCTTAGATGAAAGGTAAAGCACTTTACCTACTAAAGCCATTGCTGTTTTGCTGATGTACATGACATCCAATATATTTAGGAGATGGTGCTTTACACTCTAAGTTTGGCTTTGGTACCTTCAGGTGAAAAAAATCTCAATTCATGGTCATTTACTTGACTGAGAATATCAAGGTGTTTTATCCTATTCAGCAAAACCACTGGGGAACATTTTCAACAATACATGCAGCTTTTGCATTCCTTTTAACTGGAACTTCCCACATGACCATCCCTGATCAGCAGATTCGAACGTGACAGATTCTGCAGAACAGCAGTGTGGGATGAGGAGGACAAGGATCCACACAGAGCTGAGCCGAAGCAACCCACAGCCTCCTTGGTGAGGGTGCTGGAATTCTAGAGGTGAAGCACAAAGCCAGAGTGAGGCTCCACACATGACCAGTCTTTCTCCTGTGGACCAGCTCTGCAGTCTTCCACAGCCATTTTGGCTCCCCTTGGAAAGGCCCCATGCAGGCCAACAAACGCAAATCTCTCCTGGCAGCGGAGAAATGAGCCGTGGTACCTTGTGCCTGACATCACCCCAGCCCAGGCTCCATAAATAGTGTGGGCTGGAGTGACCCCTGACTTTACAGATTCTGTGAATATGAGCACCAGACAAGACAAATGAATCCAGCCCAGCTAGAACAGTTTTCTGAAAGGAAGATTTCTGATTAGGATGGAGAAAATGTGGATTATTATGGAGGCCAGTGCATGTGTCAGCATCAGCAGGTATCCTGTGATGCTGTGGAGGAGGACCTGAGCAACCTGCTCTACTTCAACCCACTTGGAGGAAGGACAAAGTGATCTCCACAAGCCTCTTCCAGTCCCAGCATTTCTATGGCATTTCAGTAACTTTAACCACTCCACGCAAAGCTTAGCTGATCTCTCTGTTTTTCTTCCCAGAGCCGTGTCCTTCTGCCACCATGTCCGACAGCCCTTGAACACAGGCCTCTTCACGATTTCTCAGTTTATTTTTGAAAAGCTGCTCTGGTTCTAAAGTGTCAAGTGCAATTACTCTCACACCAATCAGAAAACTTGCTTGTGAGTTGCTGATCATACCAAAGCAGGTGAACTTCAAGTCACTCCCCTGAGCTCTGCATGTTCCTGTCAAACAGCTCAGGCAGCCCTTGAGGGGAGATGCATTTGTACTAAAGGGAAATATTGCTGTGTGCAGAAGTATGGTCCTTCTTTAGAAGGAATATTTACTTGGATAAAATCATCATTTCTGCATGGACTAGTCCTCCTCTGTCTGAGAGCAAAGCTAAAGGAAATGTCACAGCTCAGTTGAGCAGGTCACAACATAGATGAGTAGCTGTGTTCAAATGCTAAGCTACCCACAAAGAGTTAATGCTTCTTGGCCATCTAGATGTGTCCAGCAAGGTCTGCAGAGGTACAGCCCTGTAAATGTGCTTGTGAGATTTGTATATGTGGTCTTTTCCTCTGAATTCTCTCCTCCTCCCATCACTTGGAGTTCTTGTGTTCCCAGTTTGCAGGAAATAGTACTTGATTTACACGTATTTCTGTCCAAGGAGAGATTTTCCCTTTACCAGATATTTTCCAATATCTGCCAACTAGCTACTGGTCAGCACTAGATAAAATTGAATGTGTATTTTTTTGTAGATATTACAAAGAGTTGAGCTCCCAACATCACAAGAAAGCACATAATGATTTTGAGTAAAATATGAAAAGTAATACCTCTAGTGTACAATGACTCAAGGACCTCATTTTTCTAGAGGCTAGAGTGAGGTGTACCAGGAAAAAGGGTTATACAGAGAAATGCAAAATTAACATGGTTTCATCCTGTCTCTTCTCTTTTTTTAAATTCTGATGTGGAACAGGTTACAATGAGTTTGGGCACAATGGTAACATGGTTCAACACTCCTATGCAGGACTGCTGGAAGTACTTACCTCACTGTCAAAAGGTGCAGCTGAGATTCAGACTTTTAAATGTCCTTTCCAGAAGTCACACTGGGGGCAGCAGACCAACCATAACACCTGACACTGACATTGCAATGCAAGACTTCACAATCTAAACAAAGATGTTGTTTCTCTGCTTCTGTAGATCCTCCAGTTTGGCTAACTGGAATTCACTAGAGTCAATTTTCCATTGTGTTTTCTCAGCAAGGCTGTTTTTTGGGGGAGTACCAGTCTTGCAGAGGAAAGGGAATTCACATTTGCCATTTGTGTGCCAGCCAGGGCCAGGCTTCAAGTGGTAGACAATGTTTGCACCCCAAAAGACTCTCCCTGGGCCAAAGAGCTCTTTCTGCAGTGCTTGACTATCCCCAAAGCTACTCCTCCCATATTTTCTTGGGAACTGTGTACTGTGTCTCTCAAGAGCCCGTGGCTCCCTGAAGCAGCTCAGAAAGCTCCCTAACCTCCCACTCACCAGGGACTGCCTTTTGCACCTTGCATGGCTCCCCCAGTTCAGGACTCTGAAGCAAGCAGCAGGGAAACCACAGGAATGCATTTCCTTGGAAAGAAGGAGTGGGCACAGAAGGAAAACACTTCTTTCAAGAAGGCCAGGCACAATTGAGGGACCATCCATCTAACCTTTATTCATTCCTCTGTTGTTTTACTTTTCCTTCTGCCAAAAAATACATCTATATTGGACCCAGATTCATCCCTGACATAAATCCACTGACTGTCGGTGTTACACTGGGGATTAATTTGGCTCACCAGGTCTAACCTGATCGTGGCAGCAATTCTGAAGTGCAAACTGCAGAAAGAGAGTACTTTTAAATAATAGTCACAGACCATGGCAAACAGCATACGCCTGCTGCTCGATATGAGGTTGATAAATTCAAACATGGCTAATATGATAGCATGAATACATCCTTAAGCAGAATTAGAAATTGTAGAAAATTGATTCTGTGTGCATACATGTACTTTCCTAACTTTTTAGCAAGTCTGTTGAGCTCTATGAGGACCAGGCTCTGCTCAGCAGGTGGTGCTGCTCTCCTTGCTCCCCAGCTGAGCAGGCCCAGCAGGTGCCTGGTGATCATGGCAGGTTCTTTGGGCTTGCCTTGTGCCCAGAAGCTGTACAGCTGGGAGACTCATTACCCAGCTCCTGTGACTCTGCAGCCTCTAATGGCCAGCTGTGGTTTAGGCTCATTATCCCACCTGGATTCACTGTATCAGCATTCACGCTACAACATGAGCCCAGTTTATGGGACTGTACCACAGCTGAAACCAAGGTGAGATCTACACTTTACCCCACTACAGAAAAAGGTCTCTTGCAAGTCTCCTACCTCAGCAGAGTTTTGTCAGTCATGCAGCTTCACTTGCCGCTCCAGCTCCCCGAACCAACTTCCTTCCTCCCTTGCTTTATCTTGGAAATGTTGCAACATTACCTAAATTTCTCTTCTTTCACAAATGAGGTTTCTGTCCTCTCTGCTGAAACAGTTCTCACCAGGGTCTGCAGAGTGTGGATGAGTGTCAGGACCTGTGCTCCATGTTTCTGGTTCCTAGCTCTGGCCTGCACTGGGGCTCTCTGCTCTTGCCACCTGCCTCACTTCTGTCTCCTACCGTGACCTCGGCATCTCTCACTCTTTGTTGCCATCCTTCTCTTCACAGAGGCACTGACTCAGCCTCTGCAATTCCCTTCCCCATTTTCTGCTCCCTCCACACCACGACCTCTTTAAACTTCATCTGCATGCAAGCCTTCGTGTGCCGTCTCCATTTCTTTGCCAGTGACTCAACTCCTGCATCTCTTTAGGACATTTCTCCCATATCCTGCCCACTCCTGCTCTCTCTGCTTGGACGTCCTCTCCTCTTAATGAAGATGGCAAAGTCAAGCTCAATTTCTTTGCACAGTGAATGTTTCTTACTGATGACACCCCCAACCACCTTTTCCATCAATCTGGCTAGCAAGGAAATAGAAAAGGAGGATAATTATGTATTTAATTCCTCCCTCTCCTTTCCCCGTGCACTCAGGTCACTCCAACTTCTATTTCTTTTTTCTCTCTCTCATAAAATTAAATATTTTTTCCTTCCTTATATTCACCTACTCTCCAGCCGGAGTTCCCTTTCACATGCCACATCAAATGCCTTTCCCTCTAAGACTGCTTTCAGAGCTGGTGGAAACCTTTTACTGTTTTCGTTTACAGACATCCTGCAACACAAGTGCCCTACCTTGAATGAGGGATTTGTTCTAGATCCTGTGTGACACAAGGTAACTTGCTGTAACAATTTATTTCTGCAGTTAACCAATGTCCCAATCTGTATTGGGAATCTATAAAGGCAGCATCAGTTAAACCATTGTTGTGTCATTTTATTTTTATTTATAGGTCAGATGCTTTCCTTGCACATGTAGGCACCTGTGGTTCTATCAAAAAGACAGGCAGCAATACTTTCTCCTGCTCAAAATTCAGTAATAGTTCTCCTTCCTACAACCCTCCTCACAGCATGGGCTCCTGTGTGCTCTGAAAGCACGGACCATTGATGTGCTGCGATACACCTCAATGTTCTCCTCCTATTTAGGGATTCCTTACTCTGCTAATCCCTACAGGTGTGTGAAGTGTATTTCTACCGTCATTATAACTTCCTACACTTAAGCATTAAATTACCCCATGTTTCTAGCTAAAATAATCCATTTTTCTTTTAATTTTAGTGATTAAAAACATAGCATTTTTTCTTCCCTCACACTTTACAAAGTGGGGTTTCTAGTACAGTACTGTACAAAAGCAACAATCCGACACATCAAGGCTATTCTGCCATCTTTTATTGTGCCTGCAATGAAAAAGAAATTTTTAGCTGTGCTACACAGAACAATCTGATAGCAGAGGCCTGTTATTGTCATTCAAAGGAGCATTTGTTTAACCAGATGCACTCATGAAAAATTATCTTAAATTTTACAATTAGTATTCTTCAGAGAAAAGTGTCTGTTCCATGAAAAATCCAAAGACACTGATGCACTAAGACCACATCACAGAGCAGCTGCATCTTACTCCTTTTCTTGAAGATGGGTTGGGACAGCACCATCACATCAGTCATCCACAGTAAACCACACCTCTCTATCTCAGACACACGGTAGGAATTAAGACAGTGCAATACTCTAAGCAGAAGGGTTTACTGTAGGATCTCACATCCTTAATGATCCTTACACTGTGCACTACAAATGGAACCACCGTCCTACAGCAGCTCCTTGTCGGGAAATCTGTAACAAGTTGGTACATGGGACAGCAGGGGAGAAAGGAAGTTTAAGTTCAAAATGCACAGATAGAACTCCTGAATGAGAAGTGGCTAAGGGTTATGCAGCCCCCATTAGCTCTCGCCCATAAAGTGCTCCTCATGTACAAAAGGAGCTTCAGCACACAGTAAAAGCACTGGGTGCTTGTGACTGGGCAAAATCGGGGTCAGGGGTGGGCCTGGGGTGTAGGTGGAACAAACCAGCCTAAATGTGTCATTCATGAAGGGTCATGAAGCACAGGGAGCTCAAGGCTGCAGTGCTCCCTGGAAGTTCCTACTGTGCTTCCCAGCAAGAAACTAGAGGCAGCCCCAGGACTTTTTAGAAATCTCTGCATTCACCTTTGCAATTTGCTCTGTACTCTTCTCAACCATTGCATCTGATGGAAAGCAAGACCAGATTCAGGGTGGGAAGAGGACTGGATGGAGTGAAAATTGTGGTTAATTCCCCTTACTACTCATTGAACTAATGCTGATCAAAATACATACAGAAGAAAGATCAAAGAAAAGAACAATACAGTGAAAAGAACAATACAGGGTGCAAGTATCACTCGTGGGGTAGGAAATTCCCTGAATCTTAGAATACCTTGAGGAAGAGAGGAGTATCTGGAGAAGGTGCAGGTGCATGTGCTGACATGTTGGCTGGCTGCACAAAGCAGAACCTGTGTCGTGCTGTGGGAAAGTCCAGTCTCATCATTCCCAGACAAGTGACAAATCACACGAGGCAGGCAGAGTCTGCACCATCCAGGGGATCCATGTGAAACATCCCATTTCTAGATCTGGGATTAAGGCAGCACAAGTCTATCGGAGAAGTGTTTTTTATTTTCCTGTTAGTGAAAATAAACAGCTGAGCCAAACTGCTCAGCAGGGAGAGAACACAAACATAATTCTTACCCTTCTCAAACGTCTGGCCCTAAACTATTTATAATCCTTCAAAAATTTCTTTTGAACATACGCAAGTAACCGCATCTATTTTTCTACTTACTTTGTTTTAAACATACTGTCTCTTCTCTCATAATGTCTGACTAAGAGCAGCACTTCATCTAGTTCTCTTTATTTTAGCATTTCATAAGTACTGATGATACCCCAGTGTATGTCTGAGTAATTACACATGGCAATGTTCTCTTCCTTCTGTTGAAGAATGATAGAAGGAAGGCAGAGAAACTAGAGCATGGACCTTCGAAAACACTTAGGCACCAAATTCCTACTGAAATCAAGGAATTTCAGGCTAAATCATGCCTCAGGCCATAGTGAAAGAGCCATCAGGTTGGTCAATCACATTCTGGCTAGTTAATTTCCCAGTTAAGCCTTGCTGCCCTCCATGGGTTTTGGCTATAATGAAATATATAGATTAGGATTACAAGTATGGATCAGAAAATAAGTGTTACAGGATATTAAGGAATGTTCATCTGAAATGTCTTTCCCATGCTGTCATATTTCTCCCCGCTTAAGCAATGCTAATGACATTTTATGAGGATTTTTATGACTTGAGGAGAGCAGAACTGATCCAATAGTGTCCTATCAGGAGTTTATGCAGCTATATTAGAACTTAATAGGCTGAAGAGGAACAGTGGCCAGGCAATTAATCTCTTCTTAGTATATGTTATAAACCTGTATCAGAGTCAACGGAAGGGAACACATATCTGTGTCACAGCAGGTTCAGTGCAGAGTCTTCCCAAAGCTCTCCTAAACTTAAACTTGGCTTTAACCATGGCTTTGCACCGAGTTTTTGGTAGATGGTTTTCTCTGCTTTTTCTTGATGTGAGGTGCTGTCCTCTCCAGTCAAGATCAAGGGACAGATACTCTTCATAGAAGTGGCACAATCAAGTCTCTGATGGATATGTCAGTGTCCCAGAAGTCAGAAGAGTGAGAAGGGAAACCTTTCTACATCAGTCATCACAACCACGGATTATGGTCAGGCTCCATCCTGGCTGCCTGGGGTAAAGTGAGGAGAGGCAGTAGCCAGTTCTCAAGGGTCACCTGGGTTCATCTGTCAGCCCCACTGGTAAATTCAGCAGCCCTCAATGCTACTGATACAAAGCACGTAAGGACCTCTCTCATGCTTTCTATCCCTTAGATAATGCATGAAGGAAAGAAACATTGTGAACATCCAGCACATCCCTCAAGGAAGGGATCTAAATACCACCATGAGCAGTGCTGAGAGAACACGTGCTTGAGGTGCTCCATGGTCACCAAAGCCCTCAGGATTTTCAGGCTGTGCTAAGGAGGGATGCTATGGAAGAGCAGGACAGAAATTAGTCATGTGCTGTGCTGAGCTGCCCATGGCTGGCTGCACATGGCCACACACCCACCCAGCCACTCTTTCACTCCCCTTCCCTTCCAAAGGGCAGAGGGGAAAAATAACACTGAAAAAGTTTGTTGGTCAAGTTAATGAACAGCAGGATCACTTACCAATTATTGTCAAAGGTGAAACAGACTGGACTTGGGGAAAATCCATTGATTGTTAATTAAAATAGGTTTGGATAGTAAGAACAAAACATGACCCTTGCCCCTTAATTTTCCCCCCACTCCCAGGTTCACTCCTTCATCACTCCTTCATTCCTGATTTCTCTTCTTCTGCCCTACTCTGAAGAGTGCAGGATGGGTGGGAAGTGACATAGGATTTGTGGTCAGTTCACAGAAGTTCTCCTCTGCCACTCCTTCCTCTTGATGCTTTTCCCCTGTTCAGGTGCCAGCTGTTCTACAGGCTGCAGTCCTTTGGGGTAAATCTGCCCTAGCAGGAGCTCTCCACAAGCTGCAGTTCCTGCCAGGAGTACCTGTTCCAGCATGGGTTCTCCATGCACATCTCTCTGGGATATTCTCACAGATGTGTCTCCCTCCCTCCTTCCCTCTCAATACCCCACACTTTGGAAAAGAGCTACCAAAGAGCTGCACTCCATAATGATGGAAATTACAGAAATTATAGGGTTTCATGTTGAGCACTCATAAGAAAGAGAGGAGGTCTGAGCTTCAAAAATGCACAAATTCCATGAGACATAGCAGATATGTATGCCTAAGGAGACAGCATGGAGATCAGAACTACCTCAGTTCTTGTAAGGACAAGATGAGATCCAGAAAGATGTGTGAGCAATGCCTGAAGTGTTTTGAAACTATTGAAGCAAATGCCTTATTTTGCAAACCAGATAATGGGTAGCTTTCATCTGACCTAACTTCAGATATCTGCAAGGGAGGTGTCTTGATCTGAGACACTTACCTTTGGAGGCAAAAAAAAAAAGAAGAGGTGGAGGCCACCAGAGGGTGTGATTCACTTAACCTAATTTAAAGAGATGAGTCTCATGCTGGTAGGACCTAATTCCTCCCCACACTTTATAAAAGCAACCAACTCAGGTGCACAGGTTACATGAACCCCATCTAATCTGCCCAATAAATACATTTGCCATTAATCTATTTTGATTCAATAATACTAACAAAAATTCTCCTGCTTTGGTGTATCAGCCAGTTGATCAATTCCTTTAGGAGGAGTTCTTCCTACAGGCCAGTAGGATTTTCCTCTATGCATTACAGATCTTCCTCTGAAACTTCTGGTACTGACAGTGCGGGGCACAACAGAGCCAGGACTTTGTTCTGCAGGACTCCTGTGCCCTCAGTGCAGAAAACAGCCCTGTTACTAAGGATACAGGAGGATGGCAGGACCTAAAGTGTGGTTTATGGTAATACCAATGCACCTATTTTTAAATAATATTTTTACTGCTCGCCCCTGTTGATAAAGAGAAGTAAAGAGGAGTTCTTTGTTCTGATCATTACAGTTTATCAAAATGACCTTGTTGTTGCCTGAAAGCTTTGCAATGCTGATGAAATGCTCCTGCAACAGCAGGAAGACATCTAAATTTGATGTTTCTAGCTCTTTTCTTATTGCTTTTTTTCTGGAGGGTATCTTTTTCCAACATGACAGTGTTTGCAGGGCTCAGATGAGCCCTGTTGCTAAGAAACAAGTCCCAACTGTGCCTTTAAAACTCTGCCTTTAAACATACAACACAAGGAAATGTTTTTCTTTTCATTACTCTGTATTGTATGTTTTTATTAGGACTTCCTTTAACTTGGATCTGACTCTTGGGGTTACATTTCTATCACAGTCTTCTGAGAGAGGACCTGTTCTTTTTCCATCGTCTATACAGTGCCGTGGTCACCTACATAGCTGCATAAATATTATATTTTAAAATAGTATCATTTAAAGGCCACAGTAAGGCCCCATTTTGCACACAACTGCTGTGCAACCATGAAGGAATACAGAGCCTACTTACTGCAAATATTGATTAATACTAAACTACAAGGCACAATATAAATTAGTGCTCTTGCAAATGGCAAGCCTGGGTTGCATGCGTGCTTGCCTGGCTTTGAGTTTTGGTGTGGGTTTTCTTTTTTTGCTATATACTAACTAAAACATGCTGAAGCCCCTCATGTATGTGCAAGAGAGTTTGTGGCTCTCACAGGCATAAAGCAGATCGTAGAAACATGTGAGGGAGTAACCAGCACATCCAAACTAAAAACTGCTTTGTCCATCCTATTTACTGTGTTTTCATTAATGCATGGCACAGACAATACCTCTAATCTCAATGAACACAAAGTCCACGAGTGATGGAAGTAGTTCATTAATAACAGTTTTCCTGGAAGAGATTAATGGAAACTAAAGTGTGGCTGCATTATTTGAGGTGCTGAATTGCAGGAAGTCTGTGTAGATTCTCTCACCAGTTTTGCCACCAACTTCCTGGACAATCTGGATATTTCCCCTGAATTTTCCATTCAGATTGTCTTAAGTGTATGACATAAGTCCTCCTTCATGTCATAATATTCCCTTCTGGATCATAATAGGACTTGAGTGTAGTCTGCATCCCACCGTGCTACTGAAATAATAATGCCGTGTATATGAGGCACTTCAGGATGTTGTTTAGGGCTGGCTGTGATGGCTTAATGATTGGACTCAATGATCTTACAGATCTTTTCAACATAAATGATGCTATTATTCTATGAAAACACTGCTTGACTGCCTACTTGGCATTTCTCACACCAGTCAACAGTGAACCTCTCAGGAAAGACTTAAATCACAGTCACTGGAGTAAGTGATCATGTCATTTAGGTATCGTTCCTTTTGCAAAATGTACTGAAGAACATTTACTCATGTGTGGTGAAGTGTCATAAATATTTACAACAAACCCACATTTGTAAGGGAGAAAGCAGATTAAGTTTTATGATGCAACATAAACCAGATTTTTAGCTTTGGCTGCTGGCTAATTTGGGAAATACAATTCTCAGCGAGTATCTAGCTTGGTACTGTAACTTGGGAAGTGTCTTCCCTGGTTTAAAGGGCAAAGAGCTCAGCTCTGCAATTCTTCTTTACAGTATATAATACTTATTCACAGGAGCAACCTGAAGGGGCCAGCTCAATGTTACTTGAGCAAAAGAGATGAGCAGGGGGAGACAAAATAGTTCTAGAGGCTCAACACCATGTTGCTCTGTAAATTGTGGGTTCTCAGTGCAGACAAAGGAGTTAAGCTTGCAGTGGGTACATTTTGTACCTGTTTTGCACTGATTCATATGATGGGTTGGTGTTCCAAGCAGTGTGACCTGGAATCTACAGAGTGACTGGGAAGGGGACACCCTCTCTGTGCAGTTCTGCCTTTGCACTAAATTAATAAATGAGCACTGAAAGAACATCTGGTGGATTGAATGCATTGATGTGTGACCAGAACACAGACACACATGTATTGTACCAAAATTACCATGTTTTAGTTAATACACAGAACAAAAATCTTTTATTCTTTGTGTCAGTACAACTAAGGGTGGACTGTTACAATTTAAGCATCACAGCCTCAGCAAAAGGGTTCCCTGTGTAATTGCCGAGCAAGAGTGGTTCCCGGAAACTTATGCTTGGTCTAAAATCCATTCCTAGCTCCACCACAGGTTTCTTCTAAATCTCAGCTGCACACAGCACAAGGAGACAAATCCTCCTTTTAAGGGCGCTGCCTTGAATTCACCATCCAAAGTGGAAGCACTGAGGCTCAGCTCTGACGGAGATGAGCGTTTGCTCATCGGCGCCGTAGCGTGTGAGGCGTTATTTGGGTCAGGACGGGCCGGCACCACGGACTGGCTGAGCCCAGGGTCCCCCGCTCTGCTCACCACACCCCTGGCTTGGTTCAAGCTCTGCCCTGCAGGTGTGCAGCTGTCCACACCTCTGCAGTGTGGGTGTAAAGACACACAGGTATTCTGCGGCACTGAGCGATGTAAGGGTTTGGCTCTCCAGGCACAAAAATCAGCCCCCCACGTAGAGCTGATCAAGAAAACAAGAACCAAGTTAGATTACCTCAGGGAGCCAGCTCCAAGGGAGTGTCAGGAGACTCCATTTCCACATTGTTTTTGTGGGAT
Source organism: Oxylabes madagascariensis (assembly GCA_013400675.1). Classification (NCBI taxonomy): domain Eukaryota; kingdom Metazoa; phylum Chordata; class Aves; order Passeriformes; family Timaliidae; genus Oxylabes; species Oxylabes madagascariensis. The sequence continues at coordinate 19,729 of VYZR01121767.1, forward strand.
GTGTGGGGGACTGAGTGAAATAAGTACTCAGATGCAAGTCAGCGTATAAAATTACATTCTGACTTTTAAAAGAGAAAACAAGAGACTGTTTTTATACTCTCAACTGACAATGATTGTAGCCCCTGTGCTCTTTTCTCTCTTTTACATGAGACAAGAAACCATCCCACCAACTCTCTGCAGCCACAATGAAATTTCAGTAGGAGGCACAAAAAAAAATCCTGTGATGCTGAGTGTAAAATACTGTTTTTAAAAAAGTTTAGTTCTTGTTTAGTAAAAACTTTCTAAACCTTCCCTGGCATTGATCAGTTTGTTGCATGCAGAGCTAAAGCAGAAGGACATGCAGCAAAAAAAGCATTATCAGATTTGGACTACTTTTGGAAGATTTGGCAATGCTTTCACAATTAAACAGAACAAGAGAGGTAATTTAATGGCCCAATCCAGAGAATCCCCACTTATCAAATTGTCTGACTACATTGGAGAAAACATTCCAAGTCTTTCAGTGGATTACTCAGTAACTAGTCTGGTATAAATGAATTTTGAAAGGGGTCTGATTTGTTGCAATCATTTCAAAAAGACAGGAGTATGGGGAAATCATGCTTGTCCCTCAGCCAAAGAGGGATTTTCCTCTGGTTACACCTCACAAATGTCTCAGGTTTTGACCATTCCTTTCTCACCATCCTAAATCCTTTGTGAACGCCTTCCACTAAGCAATTCCAGAGTGTGTTGCAGGGCAATGAGAGTTGTGTGTCTTTAGAGCTGCTTTGTGTGTGTAGATCCGAAAAGGTCCAGCTGTACTTTTAGCCAGAATTTAGTCTTCACATTCTTGGAACCAATTTTCAGTGGAAACTTGAAGTTTCCTCACTCCACAACAGTGTTCACAAGAAGACATGAAAAAAAAAATCCAATTTACAGGGAATGTAAAGATATATAACTTGATCCAAGAGCTTTGTTTTTTCTTACGATAATGAACTTGTCCTGACCACTCTCAGTGAGAGGTCTGACCCTATGGGCCTCTGCATTGTAATTTCTGTGGTGCCAAGTTGCCATCTCCTTTCCCCACACAGCATAGCAAACACAATGTTGGATAGTCACATCCAAAATATCATGTTTATGGAAATCAAATTGTCATGGCAACAGAAGAGGTCTTGCAAGTATTTTAAAAATAGCAGATTAACAAAAACAATTTATGATACCTAAAATCCATTCTTTTATGAATGCTCTTAAACAGATACAACAAATGGTTTTCTGCCTACAGGAGGCTTTCCTTTAATGCCATGATCCCATTTCACCATAGTGGCATATGCAATAGGTATGCATACAAATAAATACATTTCTTAAACTTAAACCAGCAAACTATTTCAGCTGGACAGTGTCATACTAATGTGATCATTTAGCTTATTTCAGGTAAAATATTTTCACAAAAAACATCGTAATTCATACATTGTGAAATTACTGAACTTTTTAACATAGTGAACTCTTCATAGAAGTGGCACAATCAAGTCTCTGATGGATATGTCAGTGTCCCAGAAGTCAGAAGAGTGAGAAGGGAAACCTTTCTACATCAGTCATCACAACCACGGATTATGGTCAGGCTCCATCCTGGCTGCCTGGGGTAAAGTGAGGAGAGGCAGTAGCCAGTTCTCAAGGGTCACCTGGGTTCATCTGTCAGCCCCACTGGTAAATTCAGCAGCCCTCAATGCTACTGATACAAAGCACGTAAGGACCTCTCTCATGCTTTCTATCCCTTAGATAATGCATGAAGGAAAGAAACATTGTGAACATCCAGCACATCCCTCAAGGAAGGCTCATTATGTGGCTCATTATAATCTATTTTTTAGTCTACAATAAATCTCAGTTCTTCAAAGGCTTATTAACACTAACACTTAGTAAAAAGGTAGAAACACGTTTTTAAAACAACATTCTTATTTGGTCCAATTGAAATTTTTTCCACAACACAAACACAAGATTAATTTGACCATTTAGCCCTTTTGCATTCTTTACGAACTTGTTTGTGTTTTAACAAAAACAAAATTATTATCCACAATCTCAAAGCATTTTTAAGTTTTGTGTGGATATTCACCAATGCTTGTGGCCAGCTGAGAGTTCAGCCCAGATAAACAACAACCTGGTGAGAGGCTGGATAATGATCTGTCACGTTTAAATTCACATTCCCAAAGATGCCCTTGGTCCCCTGCACAATTCCTTGTATAAGCATTATTTCTGAAGTTGGAAATGTAGTACAGGATGAACCCCTGCAGAGAATGCGATTATGTTTCCAGGAGTTCCTCTATTGATTGTAGTCACCATTTCCTCTAACAAGATTTGATCATGATCCACTCCAGGCATATCCTTTGGGTATGTTTATACTGGGATTTTTAATTTAGGTTAGTGTATTGCCCATCAGTTTTCATCAACCACCTAATTTGTATTTACTGTATTTCATGATGCTATGCTCAAAGACATGGATGTCCATGGTTTTGTCAAATATGGCAGAACTGTAAATTAGCTAGTAATGCATCCTCATTTTTTAAATTTAAAAGCTCCGTTTGATATTGCCATTTTCCAGTGCTGAAAAATCATGACTCAGATTCACCAAAACTGAAAATATAAAAAAAAAAAAAAAAAAAAAAAAAAAAAAAAAAAAAAAAAATTACTTTTTTTCTCCCCCCCCCT